>SOPF01025313.1:0-24466 GCA_012979155.1 Hypericum perforatum | reverse complement strand
CTAATTCTGTCTCTGTCAGGGGTTGGCGTACGCCACTTGCCCCTGGCGTACGCCATGTTGAGGGAAATTTGTTGCCAGCTGCAATGGTGTCCGCCATTCTTGCCATTTGGACCTCTTAGACTCCGAATCTGAAGATGCCTATTAGAGACAAAGTTGTAGCCCTGGATGTCTTCTTTCCAACGAAACCTCATTCGTCTCATTCGGACATCGGATGCAAAAGTTATCATCACATTAGTCATAAGAGGTCTGGCCTGGTGTACGGGAGCAACGACGTTGCTCATTTTTTAAGCATAGATGGCGTGCGCCATTCTTCATTGGCGTGCGCCAGGCTCCATAGAATTGTCATTCTTGCCTTTATGTTCTCCTTTTTGGCCATGCCTTCGTGCATTTAGTCGAGCATCCTCTATTCTTCTCATATAAGCTCCTAAACACAAGAAAATACAATGAATAACGATAAACTCAACCAAAACACACAATGAACGAGAATTAACACTTTGACAACTAATAAGCAACTAAACCAACTATAAACACTAGAAAACTAATACAAAATAAACACAAGTAATGAGTGTTTTCGACACTCATCACATGCAAGACGTCAAGTTGCTATGCACACATTCACCTCTTTTGACTTGATTAGTTTGCATTAACACTCGTTCTTGTCTCCTCTTATTCATAGCGTCCTATGCAATTCTTGGTCAATATATCCTCCCTCATCCTCCCCTAGTCCCCTAGCCACCACAAGACTGCCACTAGGAAGCTCCTCGCGGTCGCACTCTCCGACCTCGTTGTCCTCTACATGTTTTTGTTCATTCATCAAAGACAGAGGGCAGAAAATAATGACATTAAGATCATGCATGGCGGGTCGAAGATCAATACTTTGATGAATTACGAATGACATCGTTGTTGATGCCTAAATCAGCATCTCTGTCGGGAACTTCAAGTGGAAAGTCATCGGGGGATTAGGAGCGGGCATTCAGTGAGCATAGAAATAGTGCTTATGGTTGCGATCATCATTGGAGTGATCTTTCTCATCGTCACCAGGGGAGTTGTAATTTTTGTCGCAACGGAGGTAAGTTTTAATGGACCACCATATATAACAGCGAACCTTAAAACCTTCTTGCCTCCAACTGAGTCCGCCCATTTTCTACTAGCATTCTATAAATGAATCAAAACTGTGCTTAGGATGGAGATATACCAGATTAAAACTTTTTCTGGTTTGAATGACAAAAGTGGGAATAGGAAGTTCTTTTGAAAAGGGCAAAAAGTGAGATTTTTTTGTCGATTTTTGGGTTATAATTTTTGGGTTGTTCTTGGTTTTCTAAGGTAGATAAAAGTTGTAGAAAAGATTTTATTTTTTTTTCGTTGAAGGGTATATTAATAATTTTATATTTTAAAAAATAAAAAAATGAGTACTGAGGTAAGCGATGGAGGGTTTTTTTTTGGTGTTATTGTTCACCCAAAATTATCAAAATAGTACCCAAAAAATTTAAATTACGAAAAAGGTGTCCTTCGGATTTTTTCCCATCTATTGGTCCAATAAACGGATTTTTAACCCCTCAATACTAATAAACAAGTTTTTTTTGCTTTTACCAATAGACGGGAAAAAAACCCGTCTATTGGTTTTTTGAATTTTTTTCAGTTTACCAAGCGTAGATCTCAAAAAATTATGTGAATTCAAAAAAAAATTTCGAATCGGACATCCGAGCACCAAGATATTACTCTTCAAAGTTTTTTTACATAATCTCTCAAAAAAACACAAAACAAACCCGTCAATTGGTATTGACGGGTTAAAAATCTGTCTATTGGACCAATAGACGGGAAAAAAATCCGAAGGACACCTTTTTCATAATTTAAATTTTGGGGGTACTATTTTGGTAATTTTGTGTGAATAGTCAAATATAAAAGAATCCTCGATGGAGCTCAGACCAATATTTTGTTAAAGAATAGAGACCTTATACCAAATTTTGATAGAGGAGGGACTCTTTTACAAATACGGATATAATTTACCGTTCTTCATAATAAAGTTATCACATGATTTTAAATAATAAATTTAAAATTTTGAATAATAAATATATAAATAATAAAAAAATGCGTATCTCATCTTTTCTAGAATTAATTGTTGTAGTTCTTTAATTCATAAACTATTTTAAAACCAAAGAAGGAGGATACGCATCCGAAAATATTCTATTTTCTTGTTTATGGCTATGAACATTTTTAACAGAAAATTTGTAAATACAATTAAATTTATATAAT
This sequence comes from Hypericum perforatum, assembly GCA_012979155.1. Taxonomy (NCBI): domain Eukaryota; kingdom Viridiplantae; phylum Streptophyta; class Magnoliopsida; order Malpighiales; family Hypericaceae; genus Hypericum; species Hypericum perforatum. The sequence goes on along the minus strand of SOPF01025313.1, from coordinate 22,213 downwards.
TTATCATAAAAAAAATAAATGTCAAATATTTACCAACTATTTTATAATTTATGCAAATATAAGGCTTCAAACTTTAATTGAACGATTCTAAAATATAACTAGGACCCGAGTGTCAGAGACTAACTTTATAAAGATCCAATTATGTTCGCGACGGACGATCGTTGATGGTTTACCTCAATGGCTTTTATAATATTTTTTTACAAAAACTCTAGAGGCACTACTTGTAATTAATAAGTAGTATTTAGGTGTTAAGTTGTACTTGGTAGTTGGCGGATAGAATTTATTATTTGACTTTCTTCTGATGTGGATATAAGGATTTAATGCCCTTATTTGTAATCACCCAATAATTTGTGCAAGTATTCTCTCTAAAGCTTGCTTGTGTTTTTTCTCTTTAACTACGAGTATTTAGCGAGAGTGTTGGCCAAAGGATTATTTACACCTACAGGAAGCTTAAAGAAGCAAAAAAACTAGTAGAGAGAAATTTTGTTCTTCATAGTAAGTATTAGAGCAAAAAGTTCTTGCGATGGCAACGAGCAATTTCAATGGAAAAGTTGTCAACCATACTTCAAGAGGACTAGAGAAGCAAGCGACGAAGAAGGGTTCTCGTCAGAACAAGTTGGTAATGCAGGAAGGTACTAATTTTGCAAAGAAAACTTTTGAAAAGCTAGGTCAAATAGTTGAGAAGAAAAACTCAAGTCATATGAGGGAGCAAAGACTTGATATGAATGATTTGTGTAGCATTGGGATTCGCAGAGACATAGATCATAGGCTATGGTTATTTTATAGAGGCATGGATAACATAAGAGAGGCATGAGGCTTGTAAATGTAAGCCTATTGACAGACGACATGTTCATACAACTATTTTTTCTCATTTCAATTTGGCTCTTTTTTGAACTCTTAATTCAAGCTAGATAGATTTTTGGTCCATCATATAAAGACATGTTATTTAGGATAGTGTATGACTTTTTGATTTTTATCAATTAATAAAAATTTTCTTTTCTTCCTATTGGTGTAAGTATTAAGCCAAACTACATATCTTGTGTCTATATATTTTTAGTGATATTGTTCCTGAATTGTTAAATTCCTAACATCTACAACCTTTAATCTACACTTTATAAGGTTTTTTTGGATTAAGGAGATAAAGGTTGAGTTATTTTTTTATGATGACAGATGAAAGATTTCAGCCATCTTCCAATAGCAATTCAAACACTAATGATGATGGCCTCAAGTATGCAACAACCAGCTTCTAAACCATGCACTTCATTGGAGACCCACTCTAGTGTAAACTCTCCTATCGATGAGGTTGACTATCCTCCGCTTTAGTGTGAACACCCCTACCGATGAGGTTGAATTTTTTGTGTTGATTAGAGATAAAGGAAAAGGAGATAATTGCTACAAATTAGGATTTGAAACGAAATGAATTTCCTTTTAAGAATAATGAAGAAATGAATTTAATAGACACTTTATGAGAGGAAGGTAACTTGAAGCATTGAACAAAATAGTGGACGAGTAAAATTTCTAGTCGCAAAATTCAATTAGTTTTTTAGGTTTCTTAGTATGCATTAAATGATATAGTGTGTGGATGGACATCGGAGTCGAGGAGGAAGAAAACTAAACCCAAAAAATGATAGTTACAGAGGCCAATAGACCTAAACTCTTGAATATCCATCAAATATACGGTTTTTAGGAATTAAGGATATAAAGGTTTTATTAAGTTCCATAGAAACGTAAGAGGAATTAAATAAATTATTGACTAGAGTTACCAAGTATTGAGTACGAGAAATGTGAACCCTACGAAGTGGAAAGAGTGAAAACGGTTAAGAAATGAACAATTCGCCATTGAAGCTCAATTCTAAGCAACAAACTATCAAATCTAGGGTAAATTACCCTCTAGTCCCTAGTCTTAACATAATTCTCCTATCGGGTCCCTTCTTTTTTATAAATGATTTAGTCATCCCTCTATTTTGAAAAAATATTGGTCTGGGGTCCCCATCGACCAAAGTAGCCTCTTTTTTCATTTTTTGATATGTGAAATGACCATTTTACCCTTTCATAAAAAGACAAAAATAATAACTCTTTTATCTTTTTGTGAAGGATAAAAAAGTCATTTCGCATGTAAAAAAAAAGAAAAAAAGAGGCTAATTTGGTCGGTGAGGATCCCAGACCAATATTTTCTCATAAAACAGGGATAGATTACTCATTTATGAGAAAGGAGGGACCCGATAGGAGAATTATGTTAAATCTAGGGACTAGAGAGTAATTTGCCCTCAAATCTATTTAGGAAACTGTATTTTCATTATTGTATATTTGATTAGCCAATGATTGGCTATTAAATGTGTACGTGCCAAATGTCAATTGAGAGAGCAACGTGTGAGGAAAAATTACAAAATAGTCTCATAATTCTTGGAACGTTACAAATTGGTCCTAAAATCACAAGATACACTATCAATCTAACTACTAAAGGTTCCTAAACGCATCAGGATGCCATCTTCTTCGTTGGATCCTTCAATATGCCCCTATAAGCTGGATAATGAATATTGAGCAGACCCAGCTTATTAATGAGAAACCCAAAGCTATTGGCTGCAAGGTTTTTCATGAACAAATCAACCAATTTACATTGGGTCTTCATGTGGAAAATCTTGATAAGTCCTTACTGAACCTTCTCCCGAACTAAATGACACTCAAGCTCGATCTACTTCGTGCACTTATGAAAAACAAGATTTTTTGTAATCTAGATAGCCAATTTATCATCATAGTAGACCAAAGCTGGTCTTACCATTCCCACACATAGGTCTTTCGGCAAGTAAGTGATCCATTTTATCTCGGACATAGTGGTTGTAAGGGCTCTATATTCATCTTCCGAGGATGATTGTGTGATAGTAATTTGTTTCTTGGCTTTCCATATATTAGAGAATCACCAAGTTAGATCAAAATCCTGTTATAGATTATCGCATGTCAAAATAAGACCCATAATCACTATTAGAATAGGCTTTGAGCTTTGTCTGGAATGGCGAGTCTTCGAGTGTCACGAAGATAGTGACTTAAATATTAAAATTTGTTGAATAGAATAATCCCTTATTTGAAGAACCTTTGAGATATTTTAGGACATGATAAGAAGGTGTTAAATGGGAATCACGTAGAGCAGAAAGGAACTACTTTAGTTGCTACACAACAAAATTGATATTTGGTCTGGTTGTTGTGAGGTATAACAATTTGTCAACCACATCTATAATGAGAAGAGTCTTCACAATATCCTTTCCATCAATAATATTGTGAATAATCGGAAGGCCATTCACCTCATAAGCCAACTCATTGAGTAGAATGCCACCAGTAGCACTTAATTTGTAACTAAAGTCCATAGGGGCCTGTCGTGACTTGCACTCAGAAAAACCAGGCTCCTACAGCATAAGTGGAAACCATAGGCATTGCATGCAACTTTGAGGCCAAGAAAGTATTTAAGTGAACCAAGGTCCTTAAGCTTCAAAATCTTCTCCATATGTAGCTTAACATCAGTAATCATATCAACAGAATTACCAGCCAAGATAATGCCATCCATATACACCAGCAATCGGTAAAAGAGTGAGAATGCTTATGTGTGAACAAGGAGTGATCACTCTTGGACTGGATAAAACCAAAATCAAGAAGAATTAAAGTAAGCTTAGCTTAGCGACTAGTCTACTTTAACCAATATAGATATTTCTGGAGATAATAGACCTTATTAGAACCAGTAAGAGCGACAATGAGCCCTTTAGGAAGAGTTATATAAACTTCCTTTGTAAGATCTCCATGGTAAAAAGTATTATTGACATCCAATTGGTCGAGAACCCAACCACTTTGCACAGCAACAGCAAACAAGGTATGAATGGTGGTCATTTTAGCAACGGGGGTGACTGTGTCAAAATAATCAATCCCCAAGGATTGAGTATTACCCTTTGCTACAAGGCGTGCTTTCTACCTTTCAATACTACCATCGACCTTATGCCCAATCTTGAAGACCCACTTGCAACTTATAGAGATCTTGCCAGCACGAAGATTAACCAATGTCCATATATGGTTCTATGTAAGAGCAAATAGTTCTAGATGTCTAGCCTCATTCTGACATTCTTCTTCAGTAGCCTATCCATAAGTTTTTAGTTCTATCTGACTAGAAATAGAGACACTAAAAGCTCAAAAATGAGGTGAAAGATGAGATAAAGTGAAGTAAAACTCTACTCGATAAAGAGTGGAAGAAGAAAAATTGAACTAACCTGAGAAATTCATGGTTGACTGTGCAACATAAATCTCATAGTGTTTCAGGTATGTAAGTAATGTTTTATGTCTGGTGGAATAATTATGTGTATTGGATGGTGAATTTAGTTGATTTTGTAGAATAGGTGGTAGAGGAGGCTACAGAGTATGCAGAAGAGACTGCAGACTGCAACCTGGAGTTTGCATATGACCAAATTAATTCTACAGAGAAGTTGAGGATGACAAATTTGATGTCTCAGGTAAAGTAGAAGAAATTGATAAGGCATAGATGGTTAGAGAAGTGTGAAAAGAATTCAAATGAGAACCATTGTTAGGCTACTACAGATGTTCCTATCCTAAAGTTTGTAAATCTGTAGGATGATCTTGAAGACCTGCATTTTGAGGAACTTGAAGATTGTCAAACCGAACTGGATAAACTAATATGCGAGGAATGGGAGCATGGTTACAGATCTCCATATAAGTGTTGGAATGTTAAAATGGAAAAAACCATTTGTAAAAGGTTACATATCAAGAAATAACATTTTGATGTGTCTCTAAATCATACAATTTTTGTTCCTTCATCCCTTCTTAAAAACCTAGCAGCACAAACTAACAAGCTCATAGAGTAAGCTTTGCCCGATGTGTTGCTTGAATGGATGCATAACATAAGCAACCAAACACACGCAAATGTTGATAACTAGGTTGTTTTCTATGTAAAATCTCATATGAAGTTTGGTTGTTTATTGAAGAACTTGACAATCAATTAATCAAATGAACAGCAAAGCTCACAACATCACTCTTAAAATAAGTAGGCATGTGAGCTTGAAAGATAATGGCACAAGCTATGTTCAAAATATCCTAATGCTTCCGTTCTACATGTCCATTATATTTTGGTGTATAAAAATAACTAAGCTCATGAATAATCCTTTAACCCTAATAAAATTGTTTCGTATCAAACTCATTTTCTTGATTAGATCTTATGCATTTTATTCGCTAATCAAATTATCTTTCTATCATGCAACAAAAATGTTGTAGTGTCACGAACAACTAACTTATTTTGCAACAAATGCAACTAAATTGATCGAGAGTGATCATCCACTACTATCAAAAAGTACGAAAAACTATCATGAGATAGCTTGCCATATCGTCCCCAGAGATCTACATGAATCAAATCAAAACATGAATCTGCAATTGAATCACTAAGAAGGAAAGATAATCTCTTATGTCTTGATAAATGACACACTTTATAATAATCAAACTCATGAACTTTTACTATAGGATCAGTTGTTAGAACTTGATTTATCCACTACCAAGAAATGTGTCCAAGTTGACAATGCTAGAGGTTCAAAGAGGAATATTAGATGTTGGATATAGAAACTGGTTTGGTGAAATTCCAAACTGATTGAACTAATCGGGTGAAAGTACCATCCTGTTCAAGCTGGTCATCAAGAAGGAGAGCTTTCTTGTCTATTTATTGCATATGTGCAAACTATCAACTAAAAAGAGAGTAGCGCACGTGGCAAAAGTACAAAATAGTCTTGTGGTTCTTGGAACCTTACAAATTGGTCCTAAAATCACAAGATACAATATCAATCCAACCATTAAATGTTCCTTAACGTAATATGGATGCCATCTTCTTTGCTATATCCTTCAATACTAAGTCTTTCAAAATAGTAGTCTATTTTGTACATAGAATTTTTATAGAAGAGGCCAGAATAATCATCAACGCTCGAGGTTTTTATACCACTCATTGAAAAAGTAGCATCTTTAATCTCTTTAAACATTACAGAATTGGTCTGGTGTGAGGTCATAGTCGGGCTTACTAAAGAAATACTGTCCATGATTCCCCAATATTTAATGTATTAGTGAATGTGTAGAGACTAATAAAATGATTATGAATCAAGGATAAAAGAGCATCAGAATCATCCACCCAATAACCTTGATTATTTTCAAGATATAAAATCTAGTTAGTTTGTATATGATGGGTCACAGATCGTATGCCACTTATTAGTTCAGATATTCTTTCTAATGTAGTTCCTCCACCTGTAGTTCCTAGTACTTCAACATTAGCTTCATCTCCTACACATGTTACTATTACAATATTATCAATGGTTGTTTCATTTATAGCAAGGAAGGATCCTCCATATATTTGCATGTATCAACTAGGAGTTTTTTATTTCTATGGAAAGGTTACACCACTTGAGGCTAACACATGATTGAGGAAAATTGAAAAGATATTAAACTTATTAGAATGCACAGATCAAAAGAAGATAGCAGACACCAAATCTTTTCTCTAGTGAAATGTTAATTACTAGTGTGAATCTATTCAACATAAATACACTAGTCTAACCTCAATTTCATTAGAAGTGTTAAAGAAAGAGTTTGAAGACTATTACTTCCCACAAATATTTTAGGATGCAAAGATAATTGTATTCACTAGATTGGTACAAGGTGGAATGAATATAGCTAAATAAGAATCAAAGTTTATTGAGTTATCATGTTTTGCTTCTGAGATGGTAAAGAATGAATCAAATAAGTACAAGAGATTTAAGCAAGATTTATATGAGAATATCATGATAAAAAAATGTATTAATTATGGAACCAACTCCATAAATAGAGCAAAGTAAAGTTGAATAGACTAACAAAGACAAAAGGGCAGAAACTAGTACAACTAATGGAGCAATAATGGAGCATTTAAGAGAGGAGGTACCCAATCCCAGCCAAGATTATAATATGGTATTAAAGAAAAATCTAATAAAGAGTTTGCAGAAGTTAACTAAAGAGAACCTAGTAGAAATAATTGAATGAATTATCCTTTGTATTGCAACTATAATAAGTATTATCTAGGTGAATGCCTGAAGGGAAAGTAAGTTTGTTATCACTATGGATAGAAGGGGCATATGGTTAGAAATTGTCCATTGAGTATGTAACAAGGTAGTATGTTTGAGGGTTTAAATAGATGTCTAGATTTAAGAGTCGATAAAAGTAAGATACATGAGATATTGTAATCAAATAAGGAAAGATAAGCATGGTGGAAGCTGGAAGATAGTCTAACCATATACATACTCATGCTCATCTTTTTTTCATAACTCAACATGATGCTTAAGTTAATCTAAATATGGGAGCAAGTATAATGTGTATTCTTGTTCGTGATGCATATATTTTGGTAGATCCTAGTTCTATGCATTTATTTGTATTACATATTGCACTATTAGCTCAAAAAGAAAAGGGTATGTTAGATCATCCATTAGTAGTGTCTACTCCAGTTTATGATTTCTTATTAGCTGAAATATGATAAGAAATTGTAAAGTGTTGGTTGGTGAGCATAATCTACTAGCAAATTTGATTCCTTTGAGAATTGAGGAGTTTATTATGATACTTGGTATGGATTAGTTGAGTTATCGATATGCTATGGTAGACTATTTCAAAAAGAAAGTAATATTTAAGCTACCTAGAGAAGTTGAGTTTACTTATTACGACAACATCGTGTATTTCTTGGGTTATTTTTGTAATTGATGAAACAAGACTTATGAATAAGGGATATAAAGCATATTTAGCTCATGTTATTGACACAAGTTTTACTCGACCAAGATTGGATACACTCTTATGGTTTATGAATTTGCTTAAGTATTTCCAGAAGATCTTCCATATGAGCTTCCTGATAGAGAAGTTGAGTTTGTAATTATCTTTATGCCAGGATCCACTCTTATCTCTTTAGTACCATATAGAATGCCCCCAGCTAAGTTGAAACAATTGAAAGTTCAGTTGTAAGAATTACTTGAGCAGGGCTACATTAGGCTAAGTGTTTCACTGTGGAGAATTGTAGTATTATTTGTGAAAGAGAAAGATAGTTCCATGCACTTATGTATTTACTACAAATAGTTGAACAAGATAACAATCCAGAACAAGTATTCTTTACTACAGATTGATGATTTGTTTGATCAACTTCAAGATGCAAAAGTGTTTTCCAATATTGATTTATGTTTGGGATACCATCAATTGGAGATCAAGGAGTGTGATGTACCTAAGATAACTATTTGTTATAGTCATTACAAGTTTTTAGTTATGTTATTTGGTTTGACTAATGCTCTAACAACATTTATGAGTTTGATGAATAAGGTATTTCATACTTATCTTGATAGTTTGTAATGGTGTTCATTAATGATATTCTTATCTACTCTCGTACCAAGTGAAGAACATGCAGAGCATTTATGGATTATTTTATAAGTACTAAAAGAGAAGAAACTTTATACAAAGTTAAGTGATGTGCATGTAAACATACACACAAATTCTTATGTTTTGTTATGTGTTATTTGCATTATAGGTAGATTTTGTCGTGTGTCATTTCGTATTTTGTCATGTTTATGTCTTGTGTCAAGGAGCAGAGGATCTATCGATTTGGTGCATTTCATAGGTACTTGAGAGGAGGAAATGAAGATGATGATGCTTATGGCAAAGTCAGGCATTGTGGATGAGTCAGGGAGGGAGAAGGAAGAACGAGCTGAAGAAGGATCAGAAGGCATCCCAGCGTTCGCTGGGTAGGACCAGCGTTCGCTGGTCGTCCATCAGAAGGAAATCCAGTGTTCACTGGTTATACCCAACATTCGTTGGTCTGGGCAAGAAGAGGCAATTTTTCAGCCTGTTTAGTCTAATTAGGACTGTACTCTTTTTGGGTTGTCCCTACGAACTATATAAGGGTTTTAAACCTAGTTTGTAAGCATACTTGGATAGCTTTTGCACAAGACTCATTCTAGTTAACATTTACTGAAGTCAATTACTTTTACTTTAAAGGATCGTAATCGACAACTCAACATCTCTAATCAGTGCGATATTTTCATACTTTGTAGTCTTGAACTGTCTTTTCATTCAAGTGTTTAATTAATATTTGGTTGAGTGATTTGTGTTGTGTGTGTGGATTGAGATTGACGACCTTAGTTCCAGCATAGATTGCATCCATTTGCATTAGTTTAGTTTATCGTTACTCGAGTTTAGGATTGACAACCCTAGATTCGTTAATGATCCGTAGTATTAGTTATCGATCAATCACTTGTTCTGGACTCCTTAGATTAAGATTTGGAACTTCACCATCTGGTAATTGAAGAGTTGATTAGTTTGTCCCTGTGGAGACGATCTTACTTATCAATTTACTACTTGAGCGATCGTGTTCTCTTGCACGTAAAGTAGACCTAATATTTATCGTATCAAGTTTTTGGCGTCATTGACGGAGATAGATTTAATCAATCTATCTTTAATATCAAATACAGTTTTTCTAATCTTGAGACTAAGTTTCTTTTACACTATTGTATTCATCACTACGCTTGATCCTCTTTGTTAAGTTTTGCAGTTAGTGAGGGTGTAGGAGGTGTATGCTACATACCCATTCTGCCAATCGATCGCTCTTTGAGTACAATCCAGAAATTGAATGAACTCTTTGCTCAAGAAGAAGGAACAAGCTTGAAGCAGAGATGGCAGAACAGAACTAGGCAATCAATGTTCCCGCAAACAACAACAGAAGAAGGCAGACGCACCCTAGGCTGGCTGACCTTCGACCCACTATCAAATATCTAGCCGTGGATGCCAATAACTTTGAGATCAAATCTGGCCTCATTAATCAGGTTCGTGAAGATCAATTTGGGGCAATCCTTCAGAAAACCCTACGAAGCACATTCAAACTTTTGAAGATCATTGCTCGATAGTCAAGTATAACAGTGTCTCAGCAGATGCCCTTAAGTTATGACTATTTAAGCAAAGTTTGAAGGACGATGCTATAGAATGGGTTGACAGATTTCCAGCAGGCACTTTTACCACATGGGACGAGCTTGCAGATAAATTCCTAGAGAAATACTACCCACCAGGTAAGACCACCCAACTACGCAACAAATTTCGCAGTTCAAGCAACAGGGTGGCGAGTCTCTTCATGAAGTATGGCATTGCTACAAGAAGCTACTTTGCGATTATCCATACTACCAGATTCTAGAGTGGATGCTCATACAGATATTTTACAATGGGTATGAATCACAAGTTCGAACCAGCTTAGATGCAGCAGCTGGAGGCGATTTAATGGAGAAGGAAGAAACTGAAGGTCTACGCATTATTAAAGCCATGGCCACCAACAATCATGAGTGGGGAGATCGCGTGGAAATAAAGAAAGTGGTAAGCGTATAGGACAATAGTGAGATCACTGCGCTCAAGGCATAGGTGGCAACTCTCACACAATTAGTCCAAGCTTCATATGCCCCCTACCACACCCGCTCTGGTTTGTGAGATCTATACTAGACCTCATATTACTGATAATTGTTCTTTATTGGCTAAACCTGTGAATTATGTTAGTAATATTAACAACAATAATGATCTATATTCTACCACGTATAACCCGGGTTGGAGAAACCACCCAAATTTTTCGTGGAGAATTAATGCAGGTCAGTAAGTACCTCAACAACAGAAGCAACCTACGGGTGCGGGCAATGCTCAAGGTCCACATCCACAACAACTCTAGTTATATTGTAAGAGTGAAGACGAGCTGAGAAAGCAAGTCCTCAGTCATGAGGCCACAATCAGAAATCTAGAAATTCAAATCGGTCAACTAGCACTTCAGTTAAATGCAAGGCAACCAGACACACTCCCAAGCAATACGAAAACTCCTCCTACCACTCAAGAGCAGTGCAAGGCAATCACAACTCGGAGTAGACTAGATTTGGGAAAGAATACTACAAGTGCAGTGAGGAAATCTCCAAGAAAATTAGTAAGTGAAGAAGAAGAAGAACTCCGGGCGATTCCTACAGTAGCAAAGATAGACGAATCTACCGTAGAAATTGTCAAGCCGACACAAGAGAGAAAATATCCTTCACCACCCTTCTCTCAAAGGGTGAACAAGCAGGCATCTCATCCTAGTTATCGGAAATTTTTGGAGCTATTCAAGAACCTCCACATCAACATTTTGCTTCTTGACGCATTCGAGCAGATGCCCACCTACAAAAAATGGATCAAAGAATTTATCTCAAAGAAGAGAAACATCAATGACTTTAAGGTTATTTCTTTGACTAGGGGATGCAGTGCAGTGTTGACTCAGGATCTCCCTCAGAAAATGAAGGACCCCGATAGTTTTACCATTCCGTGCACCATTAGAGATCAAATCTTCAAGAAGGCACTCATTAATATGGGGTCTAACATCAATCTCATGCCATATTCCATATTTTGGAAGCTTGGATTGGGAGATATGAAGCCAACATCAATTGTTCTCCAGCTCGTAGATCGATCAGTAGCTAGACCCAAGGGGATCATAGAGAATGTGTTGGTGAAGGTTGACATGCTGATTTTTTCAGTAGACTTCATTGTCATGGAGATGGAAGAAGACTGTGACGTACTACTACTCCTTGGATGCCCATTCTTAGCCACAGGAAAAACCAGCATTGATGTAGAAAAGGGAGAGTTGTGGTTCAAGGTCTGTGATGATGAAGTGGTTTTCAATATCTTCGAAGCTGCCAAATACCCATCCAATGAAGACAACTGCTACAGGATTGATGTAATTGATGAGATTGTCACCATGAGCAGTTTAGATACTCCTACCAAAAATGACATGGAATTGTGGCAGGAATCTGAAGTAGGAGTTGATGATACTAGTAGTGGCTTAAGCTCTAATTCTAGTGGTGTGGCAATGGATGATTGGAGCTTTGGCCTTTGTGTGTTCTCCAGCTCAAGAGATTCTGCTGCGCGTATCCATGATACCTGTTCAATTAGTTCAGTACGCCTATCTGTGTGAAGGTAATAAACTTCCAGTCATTATCTCTGCTTCATTGACTAATGTGCAAGAAGAACAGCTCCTCCAGGTGATTGGAAAACATAAGGAAGCAATAGGGTGGACCCTTGGCGACATAAAGGATATTAGTCCCTCTCTTTGTCAATATAAGATCATTCTAGAGGAAGATTTTGCACCGTCAGTAGAAGCCCAGCGAAGGCTTAACCCTAAGCTGAAGGAGGTAGAGCGGAAAGAGGTAATCAAGTGGTTAGATGCCAGTATTATCTACCCAACTTTAGACTCTAAATGGGTAAGCCCTACTCAATGTGTACCGAAGAAAGGTGAGATCACAGTTGTCCCTAATGAGAATAATGAATTGATTCCTACATGGGTGGTAGTCAATCATCGAGTCTGTATTGATTTCTGGAAATTGAATAAGGCTACCCAGAAAGAACATTTTCTGCTACCATTCATTAATCAGATATTGGAAAGACTAGGGGGTCACGCCTATTCTGAATGGTTATTCTCGATATCTTCAAATTCCAATTGCGCCAGAAGACCAAGAAAAGACTACCTTTACATGTCCATACGATACATTTGCTTTTTGGCAAATGCCATTTGGACTTTGTAATGCACCTACCGCTTTTCAATGGTGCATGATGGCGATATTCTCTGATATGGTCGAGCGCCAAATTGAGATCTTCATGGATGACTTTTTGGTCTTTGGAGATTCCTATGAGGAGTGTCTTCTTCATCTGGGCTAATATGAATCTGATGGGCCATTATGCTACAAGATCAAAAGGAGGAATCAAGTCTAGTTCGAGCTCCAATTTGACCGGTCACAAGAGCAAGAAGTTTCAATCTGATTTAATGGGCTGTTCAAGGAGGTTTGGGCCCAAGGCACGTTTTGTAAGTCCAATAGAGGATATTCTACAAGTCTAAAGCCCATAAATCTTCTAGAGACAATTTAGGAGTGATTTAGCTACTTTTTAGGAGTTTTGCTATTTTTTAGGAACGAGAGTTATCCAATAGTGGATAATTATTTTGTTTGCTATTTTTTAGGCATGAAAGTTATGGATTAGGATAAACATTTGTTTTATGACTTATTTAGGTAGTTTGATAAGTTTATAACTCTTTAGGACTTATCTTGTTGACTTTGGGGTCTGTCCAAGTCAGTTTTAACCTCTATATAAAGGGGGCCACGAATTAAATAAGAGAACAACATTCTGAATACAATTGAGTCTTTTTAGACGAGTGAGTTTGATAACTCTTTGGTTCTTGCTTTGAGCTGGTGTGCTTGGCTTGAACGTTCTTTCACTTATCAAGCGAGTTGCCATCCTCGTTTGTGGCGTGAATTCGACCGTTACTTGGCATTCTCGGATTTTTCATAGCTAGGGTTGAGGCTCCTTGCCAAAGTTCTTGCTCGCTCAGATTCGTAGGTTCTAAGTTTCATCCATCCTAGACGACAATAGATCCGTGCAAATCGTGTTTCTCTTACCGAGATCACATCATGGGCAAAACTCTGGAACATTGCAAGGAGACTAACCTGCTCCTCAACTGGGAGAAATGCCACTTTATGGTTACCGAAGGAGTAGTCTTAGGCCACAAAATCTCGAATGAAGGGTTGGAAGTCGATAAGGCTAAGTTAGAAGTCATTGACAAGCTGCCCCATCCACTGATAGTCAAGGGAGTAAGGAGTTTTCTAGGGCACGCCAGATTCTATATGTGTTTCATAAAGGACTTCTCCAAGATCACCAAGTCCCTCTACAAACTACTTAAGAAAGATACACCTTTCTTATTTAATGAGGAATGCAAGGTGGCATTTAAAATGCTGAAAGAAGTGCTTGTTTCTGCACCAATCATTATATCTCCAGATTGAGAACTACCCTTCGAGATCATGTGCGATGTAAGTGATTATGTAGTTGGAGCAGTACTTGGTCAGAAGAAAGCCATGGGATTCCATGCAATCTATTATGCCAGTCGTACCTTGGATGATGCTCAGACCAACTATGCGACCACAGAAAAGGAATTCTTAGTGGTAATCTTTGCTCTCGACAAGTTCCAAGCCTACCTACTTGGGAGCAAGGTGACTGTATATACAGATCATGCAGCCATCCGCTACCTCTTCACCAAAAAAGATGCCAAGCCCAGCCTTATCAGATGGATCCTCCTTCTTCAAGAGTTTGATATTGGGATACGCAATCGAAAAGGGGCAGATAACCCAGCAGCGGATCACCTCTCGCATCTCGAGAACTAAACAGTAACACCTATTCCTCCCATTAATGACTCTTTCTCTGATGAATAGTTATATGCGCTAGATGTGATTTCAATCCCATGGTATGCTGATTTCATTAACTACCTTATAAGTAACATCATGCCCCATAACATGTCTTCTAACCAGAAGAAAAGATTTTTGCATGATGTCAGGTTTTACATGTGGGATGAACCTTATCTGTTCAAGCAAGGGAAGGATCAACTGTTGAGATGGTGCATACCTCAGGAAGAGAAAAATGTTATACTCCATCATTGCCACAACTCACCTTATGGAGGCCACTTCGCTGGTGAGCGCACTGCTGCTAAGGTGCTACAAAGTGGCTTTTACTGGCCTTCTCTCTTCAAGGATGCCACAGAATTTGTGAAGAAGTGTGATCGCTGTCAATGAACAGGAAACATATCTCATCGTCATGAGATGTCCCAGCACAGAATTATGGAAGTGGAAATATTCGATGTATGGGGAATTGACTTCATGGGACCGTTTCCATCGTCTGAACGCAACCTCTACATACTCTTAGCAGTGGACTATATCTCGAAATGGGTTGAAGCTATGGCTCTACAGACAAACAATGCCAAGGTAGTTATAAAATTTTTGCAGAAAAATATTTTTAGCCGTTTTGGCACTCCCAGGATCCTTATAAGCGATGGAGGCAAGCACTTCTGCAATAATTTGCTCGCAAAGGTGCTAACCAAATACGGAGTCACGCACAAGATTGCCACAACCTACCATCCCTAAACCAATGGCCAAGTTGAAGTCTCGAACCGAGAAATCAAAAGTCTTAGAAGTCACTATCAACCCATCGCAAAAGGATTGGTCCAGCAAGCTGGATGATGCACTGTGGGCATACAGGACGGCATACAAGACCCCTATTGGCATGTCACCATATCAGCTCATCTATAGGAAAGCTTGCCACCTTTCGGTCAAGCTCGAGCACAAGGCGTATTGGGCCCTCCGTCGGCTGAATCTTAATCTTGACAAAGCTGGCAAGAGGCGAATGCTACAACTGGAAAAGCTCGACAAAGTTTGACTAGGTGCTTATGAAAATGCCAAACTCTACAAGGAGAAGACCAAGAAGTGGCATGACAAGAAGATCTTACATTGTGACTTCGTTACCGGCTAATAGGTACTCTTATATAACTCTCATCTTAAAATTTTTCCAAGAAAACTCAAGTCGAGATGGACCGGTCCCTATATGATACTTGTTGTTTCACTACACAGAGTAGTCCAGATTCAAAATCCGGACATGCAAGAGGAATTTAAGGTGAATGGACAGCAGTTGAAGTTGTACTTTGATGACCACTTTGATGCACAAGAGTCCCGCATGGACCTTGAGGACTCCGTACCTCAGTAAGATCTTATCAACGTCAAGCTAACGATGATAACTTAAAACTACTTCTTCTATCTCTCTTAAATTTTCAAACATTGTGTCACTCGTCTGAGTTTCCCTGAGTGTGTGGGTTTATAAGGGAATGTATATAGTGTCACTCTCAAAAAATATGTGTCATTTTAACATAAATGTTTTGCAGGCTAGACAGGTATGATTAAAAGCACGATGCCAAGAGCAATGGAACAGGCCGGGCAACAGAGCTGAACCCAGCATTCACTGGTCCTACCTAAAGTTTGCTCAAGGTAATACAGAGCTAGACCTAGTTTTCGCTGGGCATATTACAGCCGCAAAACCAGCATTTGCTGGTTAGACCTAGCGTTCGTTGGGTGTCGAGTTATACCCTAAAACTAAACCAACCTATACTATTCTACCCTCACAACTTCAAACACATATTCCCCTCTCAACAATCTCCCTCCCCCTCCACCATACCCGACAACCACCAGTCACCACCCGTCACACCACCATCCCCCATCATCTCCCCCGACCTTTCTGACCACCCTTGACCACCGGCACCACCTACAACCACTGCAATCGTCACCCCTCCTCTTTTTGCCCTAATTTGATTTTCTTTTGCAGATTTCAAAATAATCGTGTTGAATCTTCACAAACCGTCAACTGCGCTTAACTCCTGATGACGAGGCCTCTCTAAAAAGCTCACCATCAAGCATCGCCGCCATTGACCACCGTTGACCACCACTGCCAACCACCGTCATAGCACCAAAATGTGCCCGGACTGCCACAAGTCCTTAAGAAGGATCGAGCTTGTAGCCAACTTCCTGCACTAACATAGCACATAGGTACAAAGCCCACTACTCTATTTTTCATGAATGGGAAGGTGAGCGCTATCTTAAATTTGACAAATGCAAGTTTGTTGAGTATAGTATGATTGATTAGGAGGAGATGCGATATTTAGATATTGAGCAAACCTTGAGTCAGGCAATAAACGATCTAGGTTGGACATTCTTTACTAATACGGTGGTTGATATTGATCCTTATGTCGTTGTTGAATTTTATAGCACTGTTATGTTAGTAGACAATCCATGATCGTTAATTGCACGAATACATGGTAAGCCGATCATGGTCACCACACCTTTACTCATTGATCTTTTAGACCTCAAGCATGAGGAGGGTCTGTTAGATTTTGCGTCTGACGCAGCTACTCATCCTGCATGGCAGGAGCCAAGCCATCCTCTGCAAAGACCTCCACATGAGTGTCTTGCACTGATTTATGTGTGGTTGCTTTAGTGGTTAGTATGAAAATATTTGAGTCACACAGCCCCAGCTATATGTACTCGCATGTGTCCAATACCAACAGCCATTCAACATAGTTGCACTGATATTTGATGTTATTAAACGTGCGTTGCAATTGACTAACCCCTAATGGCTAGGACTTGGCCATATTGTGTCTATGCTTATTCGTCGTTTCTTTCCAGATAGAGATTCCCCAGCGAACACGACCCTGCAGCCACTCACAATCGATTGTGAGCAGCTTGTGCGATAGCACCTCCTCTCCAAAACCAATGACTGCAGTTTCATCCTTTATACGATCAACAAGTGGGAAGATCAAAAGGCTGTCAAGGACAAACTATGAGAGCCTGGCCCCGACCCAACCCCAATTCCTGATTTGGCACAGCGCCTTGAGAACTTGGAACTCCAGGTCTAGTAGCTAGCCACCAACCAAGATGCTCGCTGGGCCCAATATCAAGAAGATCAGAAGTTCAACCGAGCACAGTGGGCCTGGCTGTGCAGTCACCTCTTAGCACCACCACCGCCTACTCAACCTTGAATGGGTCACTTCATTCCTCGCTCCATCGTTTTTTATGTTCTTTTTTCTTCTTCTTGGTTTTCTTGCATAGTTTCCTTCCATACATTGAGGACAATGTGTTCCCTGAGTGTGGGGGTACACTCTGTCATGTTTGTGATGTTCTTGTTAGTTTGTTTTCGTCATTCTGTGCTTTATTTATATGTTGACATACGTATGTGATCGAGTCTGTTATGCGTGTGGCGTGTGTTTTTGGTTAAAGTGTTTGAGTCTTTTACAACTGATGAAACCCCCCTCTGAACTTGTGAACTTAGAGCGGCAGCCAAGTCTTATTACCTAGTTAGAATTCGAACTTGAGCAATCTAGAGTAGGATTGTGTGAGGATTACACCTTTGGTTATTTAGGTTGACAGTCGCACTAGGTAGACTATGCTTGAGAGCTTGATGAGCGACTTTGTGAGGAACTTGTGCCGAAGGATGAGACGACCGTCTCCAATTTTTCATGAGGTGCTTGCATGTGTTGGGTGATGAGAGTAATATACTAGCACTTGGCATGATTTTGTAGCGCGGGGTGAGTTGGATATCGGGGGCCATTTTGAATTTGAGCCTAGAGCTTTAGAGCCAAAAACCTGATCTAATCTTTTTCATAACCCCTTTGAGCCTAAACTTATTTGTTGAGTAACTATTTGCACACCAAAATACGAGCCAATATTCATCTCCCACCTACCTTAAACTATTCAGTTAGAGGGAGTAGGACATCTTTTGGGGAACAATTTTGTAAGGGTGCTTCTAGTAGCATAGCTGGGGGTATTGTACATGTGTTGAAATGAAAAAAACAAAGGGTAAATTGAGGTCAACGTTCAAAAAAAAACTGGGATATATCACCAATGTATGTGGAAGTGTGCGTGAAGGAAAATAAAAGAAAAAGTTATGTGCACAAAAGGCAAGAAGCGAAAAGAAAAGAAAAATTTTACCTTGTGCAAAGTGCAAAAGAAAGAAAGCAAAAGAACAAAAAGATGCACCAAAAAGTGAGTGACTTGTCCTGAATGAATAGCCTCTAGGATTGGGACACGCTGGGTTGAGTGCTTAGTCATTATAGGGTAAGTTGCTTAGTATATCCGAGAGTTAGATTTTTAATGTAACCCTCAGTTTGGGTGGTCTAGCCATTACCTAATGATTTATCCTTGCCTCACCCTAAGCCATATTACAACCCTATATAAAGTCCCTCTTGATTACGAACCCCACATTACTTGAGAGTATATCGAGCATAAAGTATGATATTCTTAGACCCCGAGCATATTTGCGAGCGATAGGCAGTAGGCCACCATACACTTATGAGCATAAATTAATTTTTACCCACTGAGTGGTCAGCTCTTGTGCAGGGTATGCTTGGTGCGAAAGTCAGGTTAAATAGCTGAGGGTGTGATGTTTACATGATCACCGTTTTGGGCACTTGAGTGAGATAAATGATTAGCGATAGGATGAAGCATGTCGTGATTCGTTCTGAGTAAGGAGGAGCCGTGTATGCGATAGTTGTGATGCACCTTGCTTGGAGACAAGCAAGGAATTAAGTGTAGGGGTATGATGTGCGTGTAAACGTACACACAAATCCTTTTGTTTTGTTATGTGTTATTTGCATTATAGGTAGATTTTGTCGTGTGTCATTTCGTATTTTGTCATGTTTATGTCTTGTGTCAAGGAGCAGAGGATTTGTCAATTTGGTACGTTTTGTAGGTACTTGAGAGGAGGAAATGAAGATGATGATGCTTATGGCAAAGTCGGGCAGTGTGGATGAGTCAGCAAGGGAGAAGGAAGAACAAGTTAAAGGAGGATCAGAAGGCATCCCAGCGTTTACTAGGTAGGACCAACGTTCGCTGGTCGTCCATCAGAAGGAAATCCAGCATTCGCTGGTTATACCCAGCGTTCGCTGATCTGGGCGAGAAGAGGTAATTTGTCGGCCTGTTTAGTCTAATTAGGACTCTACTCTTTTTGGATTTTCCCTAAGAATTATATAAGGGTTTTAAACCTAGTTTGTAAGCAGACTTGGATAGCTTTCGCACAAGACTCATTCTAGTTAACATTTACTGAAGTCAATTGCTTTTACTTTAAAAGATCGTAATCGACAACTCAATATCTCCAATCAGTGCGGTATTTTCATACTTCGTAGTTACAAACTGTCTTTTCATTCAGTTGCTTGATTAATATTTGGTTGAGTGATTTGTGTTGTGTGCATGGATTGAGATTGACGACCTTAGTTCCAGCATAGATTGCATCCATTTGCATTAGTTTAGTTTATCATTACTCGAGTTTATGATTGACAACCCTAGATTCATTAACGATCCACAGTATTAGTTATCGATCAATCACTTGTTCTTGATTGCTTAGATTAAGTTTTGGAACTTCACCATCCGGTAATTGAAGAGTTGATTAGTTTGTCCCTGTAGAGACGATCTTACTTATCATTTTACTACTTGAGCGATCGTGTTCTCTTACACGTAAAGTAGACTCGATATTTATTGCATGATTAAGAAATATGAGTTTTGGTTGAATGAGGTAGTGTTTTTATGACATGTCATTTTAGTAGAAGAGATTTTAGTAGATCTAAAGATAAAGGAAGCAATGCTTAATTGGGAGTCTCGTAAGAGTGCTAGTGGAAGTTAGAAGTTTCTTGGGTATGGCAGGTTATTATAGGAGATTTGGGAAGGGCTTCTCCAAGATTGTAGCTCCATTGTCTAAAATTCTTCGGAAGGATGTCAAATTTATATAGAATGATGAATATGATCAGAGTTTCCAATAACTTAAGACTCAAATGATATCAACTCTAGTACTTACACTTCCTTTAGTTGGTTGTGGATATATGGTTTATAGTGATGATTTACATTATGGTTTGGGTTGTGTACTTATGCAAAATGATAGGGTGATAGCTTATGCTTCTAGATAACTAAGAAAACACGAGCTTGATTACCTCAGAAATAAGTTGGAGTTAGTTAATGTGGTTGACATATAGAAAATCGATGAACAATCTAACGTGAAATCAAATAGTATAGTAGGTAAGTAAGGTTTGAACTGAGGGTTAGACAGAAATCTAAACAGTCACAGAAGTGCAACTTGGATAACAACTATTTCAAGTGAGAAGAGTTTGTTTATGATGACAAAAGTAAATAATGCTAAAAATGCAAAAGTGTAAATGATGGAGTTTTAACAATAAAGACAAACTGAGCACGATACATGTATGAATCGACTACCTATACTGAGGTTATGGTTCTTGTGAAGTCCTAACAAGTACCCAGAGTTGTCTAGTGTATCTACTTAACGCTTTTGCTCATTAAGTTGACAAAAACCAAGATCGTAAAGCCTAAGTTGCTAATTAATGCTTTCGCTTATTAACCAGGCTTAGAATTAAACCAATCATAATCATCACAATTCCTCCTATTGGGTTACTCTTATGATATCAAGACGTCTCATTAATACCTAAGAATATGCTAATTGATTCTTCCACTAACTTGAGTGCCTATCGATCTACTCTTATCAATTTGGATCATAACTTAGGTGATCAAGCTAAGTTAAGTATTAAGTCCACCAACTAATAACTACTTTGCATGATATTCGAACCATAACCCTATATGATAATTGATCACATGATCAAGGCATCACACTCAAAAGAAGACTACTCACTATGTATGACAATAACAGACGAAGTAATGATAGATGAATTCTTATTAATAAGACCACATAAAGAAAACTTAGTTTGAATGATTTCGCCTTCTACCTGAATAAACTAAATGAATCTACGCCGAGAGTCTCCAAATGTTATTTGAATCAATCGTTGAACTAAAGTTGTCTCTAAACTAGGGCTAGAGGCATATTTATACCCTAGCCACCAAAAAACCTAGAGAAATCTAGAGTTCTTCCTAAACTAGCAGGTCAAAATTGCCTAATTGGACAGGCCAGCAACCGCTGGACTTATAACGATCGATATTTTAGAGATGCCTTCAGATTTTCTAGTGCCTACTAACTTCATAGCGATCGTTGCTCCAGAACTCACTCCTCTTTGCCTAGTGCCCGTTGACTTCATAACGCTCGCTGACTTCCCTTTACAACCTCCATCTTGATCCACCTCCTCACCTTGCTCCTTATTATACTGCTTTCACCTGCAAAGACTGTGTAAACATCTAATAAGCAACCATCTAGTGTTCAACCATAATAACAAACTAATACACTGAACAAATGCCACAATCATCGCAAGAATAACACCTATTTTATTAGCTATATGCGCAATCACAAGGCTAAACTAGTGTGCATCAGTGGTATTTACTTTGAAGATATGGAGACATTGTATGAGAAACTTGTCACATTTTTACTAATCATAAAAATATAAAGTATTTGCTCACTTCAAAGGATTTGAATTTAAGATAAAGAAGATGGGTGAAATTATTGAAAGATTATGATTTTACCATAGATTATCATCCGAGAAATACAAATATGGCAGTAGATAGTAGAAAATTAACTTACAACTTGGCATACTTACGAGTGACTTACCTATCTTCATTATTGGAACTCAGGAAGTTAAGAGTTGTGTTAAGGATAGAAGAACAAAGTACATTTATTGCTAATCTAAGGGTGAGACCTTTGTTACATTAGAAGATACAAGATCTGTAAGAATAGGATGTGAAGTTACAACAGATAAGAGGTGAAGTTCAAAAAGAGGATCATAAGGAATTTTTCTTGCATGATAATGGAATACTAATGTACAATAATAGGATGTGTGTTCTGAATCAGGCTGAACTGAAGAGGGAGATATTAGAAGAAGCTCATTGTTCACCCTATA
>SOPF01025308.1:0-14183 GCA_012979155.1 Hypericum perforatum | reverse complement strand
TCACTGACAAACCACATCATGATGGTATTAACCTGTATCTGCCCCTATTATGTT
This sequence comes from Hypericum perforatum, assembly GCA_012979155.1. Classification (NCBI taxonomy): domain Eukaryota; kingdom Viridiplantae; phylum Streptophyta; class Magnoliopsida; order Malpighiales; family Hypericaceae; genus Hypericum; species Hypericum perforatum. The sequence goes on along the minus strand of SOPF01025308.1, from coordinate 14,129 downwards.
GATTTCGTTGTAGCTACGTTGGGTTGAGAGGTCCTTGCGTAGGGGATATATTCGAAGATTAGCTGCCCTTTTAGGCTAATCATTAATTTCCGAAGGATACTCATCACTTTTGCTTGTTCGTAATCTTCTTTCAAGACCATGTTTTATCCTACATAGGTTGTTTGATTTATGTCAAGCAATACTCGTCATTGATTTTTTTTTGGTTATTTTTGGTTACCAATCAGGTCTTCCTCTTGCGAGGAGTCGGTCGGATGTGTCGAGGATGTCAAGCACACACGTAGGGGATCAAACTGAGGACAAAATGGTATACCATTTAAGTACTTTCCTTAGGTGGAATTTACCTTGTTCCAACTAGAAACTAACTCTGCTGGTTAACTAGAAACTGAGTATGTTGATTGGTTCTGTTACTTTATGTTCAATTTGTAGATGATCTCCAAGTTAAAAAGAAGCTCGTCAAACAAGAAGGGAAGTGGAACACCCATGAAGACGCTCATAGCTCATGAAATGTCCAAAGACGTAGAGCCAAAGAATAATTCTCCTAATTTAGTGGCCAAGTTGATGGGACTTGATGCCCTCCCACTTCAGCCACCTAATTTAGTGGAACAGAAAAGTCTCTCGAAAGGATATTCAAGACGTTCTTTAAGCCACTCAGAACTACTACATGATAATTGGGAACAAGACCACAGAATTGTAGACAACCGGATGCAATATGATGGCCGATGCTACCACGAGCATCACTTCAAGGATGTCTATGAGATCCGGCAGGAACCGGAGAAGAAAAGTGTAAGAGATAGTTCACCACATAAAGGACGGCGCAATGAGAGCCCAAATGAGAAAAAGATGTCTCTAGTTCGTCAAAAGTTCTCAGAAGCTAAACGTTTGGCAACAGACGAAAAGGGCTGTCAATCAAAGGAATTCATAGATGCAGTAGAGGTTTTAAGTTCCAATAGAGATATGTTTCTCAAGTTCTTGCAGGAATCAAATTCTATGTTCTCCAATCATCTGTATGACATGCAGACAACCAAGACTCCACCCCCCGAGACTAAGCGCATTACTGTTCTAAAACCTTCAAAGATTATTGATTCTGAGAAAGCTCCATGTTCGGTGGATAATACAGAGAAGCTAATGGTGCAAGATCCTTGTTGTGACAGAAATATCCCGTGTTATTCCCCTGCTTTTGCTGAACACAGAATCGATGAATATCCTTCTCAGCCAACTCGAATAGTAGTACTGAAGCCTACCCCTGGAAAGACTCGGGATATGACGGCTGTTCTTTCAACCCCTCCCTCCCCGTCAAGAGTGGTTCATGGAGATGAACTATTTGATGAATCTGAAGTTGATGTAGCACGAGAATCAAGAGAGGTGGCAAAGGAAATCACAAGGCATGTGCGTGAAAATCTGATGGGTCATAGAAGGGATGAAACTCTGCTATCTTCGGTGTTTTCAAATGGCTATATTGGTGATGATAGCTCCTTCGTAAAATCAGAGAATGAGTACATAACTGGAAATCTGAGTGATTCGGAAATCCTGTCACCTGTTTCAAGGCATTCCTGGGACTATGTCAATAAGTTTGGTAGCCCCTATTCAAACTCTTCATTCAGTCGGGCATCATGTTCTCCGGAGTCTTCTGTTTGTAGAGAAGCAAAGAAGCGGCTGTCTGAAAGATGGGCGATGATGGCATACAATACAGTCTCTCAAGACCAAAGGGAGTCTCGTAAAAGCTCAAGTACATTGGGGGAGATGCTTGCACTTTCAGACATAAAGAAGTTGGAGCAACCCGAAGTGCATGTTTCTCAGAAGGAACATGAGTTGAAAGCATCAACTTCTTGCTTGACTAGTATTGTGGATAATGTAGAAGGTGTTGCCAGCTCTCCTAAAGGTCTTTTGAGGTCTAGATCTTTACCAGTGTCTTCCACAGATTTGGGAGGAAAGACCAATGCAGACATTGTAGAGCCTGATTCCGGGAAGCAAGGGGTCTCTAAGGAGTTGAGCAAGGCAAAAAGCACAAAATTGTCATTCAAGGGAAGAGTCTCAAGCTTATTTTTTTCACGGGACAAAAGGTCAAATAAAGAAAGATATGAACGTCAATCTTCTGAACAAGCTTCCCCATCAGCGCCTCCCAAGATAGTCAGCGGTGATGACTCCCTCTGCGTCGGTAATAAAAGCCTTCAAGGCTGTGTTCCTCCTGCCCGAAATGATTCATTAAGCAGAGCTGCCGAAACAGACAATATGGTCGCTGGATTAACACACGAGGTAGTTTTTCTTTTAGTCCTTTTGTTTGCTACGCGTATTTCACCTTTTTCTTGATCATCAAAGGTCAAATTATTGAGCTCAAGTTGCCACGATCAGTACCTTGCAAATAATTTTCTAATGGAAGCATTCTTTTGTTCTCTCACTTTTAGGCGGATTTGTCTGTGGCAAAGCCTGAAATGACTGGAAATTCAAACGAAAGCCAAGATCAGCCGAGTCCTATATCGGTTCTAGAACTGCCGTTCAAAGATGACAGAATTATTCAGGAGCATTCTGTCTTTTCTAGGGCTGGGTGCCAGCAGGGTAAGTATTTTTTTTTTTCCATTCCAACAACCATTATTCTTTAGCTATTCTCGTTTGGTTGATTCATTGTTAGTGAAGGTTTTTCTTTATGTGTATCAGGACCAGAGATCAATTCGAATTCTAATTTGATTGGAAAATCACCCCCTATAGGATCAATAGCGCGGACCCTGTCCTGGAAAGATTCTTGCGTGGAAACATCCATTCAAATATCAAAGCCTTCTCCAGTCTCCTCGGAAGCAGACGGAGATGAACCAGACTGGCTTTTCTTAATCGAAACATTATTATCAGAAGCGGGCCTCCATGCGGAGGTGCAATCTGATTCATTCTTTGCCAAATGGCATTCACCTGAGAACCCGTTAGATCCGTCCTTGCGGGAAAAGTACGCCAAACTCAACGACAAAGAGCTAATGCAAGACGCTAAACGTCGACAAATGCGATCGTACAGGAAGCTCGTATTCGACCGCGTAAACGCTGCGCTGCTAGAACTAGCAAGCTACAGCTCACAGAGGACGAATCAGTGCGACGAGTCCCCCGGGACAGTCACCGAGGCGGTGACGTCACCGCTGCTGGTGGACTACCTGTGGGCCCAGATGAAGGGTTGGTTTGTTGTTAGTGAGATGAGGTGGAGTTGTGGAGGGGAGTGTGGGGACAGCAACAGGCTGGTGGTGGAGAAGGTGTTGAGCGAGGAGGTAGTAGGGAAAGGATGGGTTGATAATATGAGAGTTGAGTTAGATAAATTAGGCAAGGAAATACAAAGCAAGTTGCTTGATGAGCTTGTGGAGGAGACACTGTTTGATTTAATTTGACAGGTAGGGTGTGATGAGGCTTCTTGCTTGCTGGCTCTCCATATGTCTTTTGTCCATGTTGGTATTAAATGTAATATACGCTACTTTGTCTACTTGTCTATTCCTGTTTTTGATTCTCAACAGCGAAATGGTCCCTAGTCTCCATTACCAATTTTATTTTTAACCTCTGGCATTCACATTTATCACTATTGGACTTTATTTTGGAGTAACTCAGCATAATAATGTTTTTTATAATCGGAGGCGTGCACCCAAAATCTTCTTTATTGAATCCAAATTCGTTACTATATTTTTTTCAAGGTATAAAATTCGACTAGGTAATGTTTAACACAATGATTTTTCCCAATTGGTGGGTTTGTTTGGTTCTGGCTGGTTTGCTGATCTTATTTATGTTCGCCTATACATGTTAACCATACTAAAATTGTCCCATCGCATTAGCCGTTGCAATAATATAGTTGAGCTGCCAACTTTCTCTCCACATTAATGTTGTATTAGTTGGTCCATATTTGGATACTATTAGATTAACTAATTGAGATCGCAGTTAAATCAAAACATTGAGCCGATCCGAAAATTCAACTCCATGTCAAAATAAGACTGCACGTACAAAGATAATAAAACTTTGTTTAGAAGTTGATAGATTTGGTGAAATTGTAATATTGTGATAGTTGATCACAGTGTATTAGAAACTAATATCCCAATAACCAAAGAGTTCCGTATGAAATTATTAAAGAGATTTCGCGAAACACAGAACATCAAAATTACGTGAAATAGACTTATAAGTAGATTGCAAATGACTAACCAAAAATTACAAAAAAATATCAATCACATAAACCAACAATGATGAAACATATGTATTTATTTTTTCAATTTCATGAAATATGGCAATTCTACCCAAAATTTTACTAATATCCAAGATATTGTACATCTTAAATAAAATCGTCTTGTCTTGACATGGTCTCCGGCTTTCTGCGCCAACTCGCACGAGGGCGGATGTTGGTTTTCTCCTGTGCCAAAATATTTTGGATGCCATTAAGTAATATCAAAGGAATACAAATATTATGCAAATTAACGTTAAAAAATTTCGGAGTCTCCTTAAAGACACCTACCTCTTCTTGTTTCCGTAATAAAAAAAATAACTTTTTCCTTGTAAACAATATAATTAGTATTATGCAAATATTTATTTAATTAATATATCCCTAATTATCTTTATTTTTCTTATCTAACATTTAAATTTAATAACCACCCAATTATTACTCCCCTAAACCCGCCTCCATTACCTAAAACCCCACTCGCCAACCACGATCAAAAACAAAACCTGCCGATTACCTCCCCCAAAAAAAAACCTGCCGATTACCTACAACAAAACCTGATGCCGTCCCCACTCTGATGATGTTCATGCCCTTTTCAAATCCACGTGTTAGTATTATATCATCACAGTAATCGCTTCCATTAGTTTCTATTTTTTGGGATTTCTTTTATTTTGTGTCTCAGACAAATTAATTTTTTTTTTCGTTTTATGAATTGTTCATAAGATGCATTCATTTTATGTATTACTCTTTTTATTGTAATACATATAGGATCAGATCGATATCTTCAAGTTCACTTGCATTTGTTTTGCCCACAGAATCCTTAATTAAAATTGAAGAAGAATTTCCTATTTCATAGATATGATTTTTTTTTTCTTGCAAGAACAACAAACGGTCTGTTCTGTCCCAGCGAGAAACTTACTGTAATATTGATAACTTATTACCGTAATATTCAGTAATATTGGCATTCCATATTCAGTAATAAAGATATCCTAGTTTAGTAATATTGGTATCCAGTTCATTAATATTGGTACCGATATATTATAATATTGGTACCTATATACTGTAATATTAAAACCTCCCGTTTACTGTAATACTATTGATGTACTGGTACATTTGTTCTTTATTGTTAGTACATTTGTTAAATTTCAATTATCACATTTTTTGGCATGATTTTAGGTATTACATTATTATATCTTTAATATTTTCCTATTTTTTAGTAACTGATTAGATATTCAAATACCATTTATACCCTTATACTCTTTAATCCGCCTAATCCCCTGAATCTTAACTGACGGGAACCTATTAGAAAATGCCAACAATAATAGTTAATGCCTTTGCCTCATCCCGGAGATACAGAGAGAATAGAGATGGATATAAAAACAGAGCTGGGCTCACATTAACACCATCTTCCAATTAGACACACCAAACATCACCACCACCGACCATCATGTTTTCCATCTCTCCCCTTCAGCCCACTCACTCCCTTTTTTTTTTGTCTCCCACCCAGTGATCCGGTCCACTGGCCGACTAATCTGGGCTCGAGTACTGAAGTCCCTTATAGGAGGTAGGCCCACTCACTCCCTTTTGTCTGCCTAAATTCACTCCTAATTAGCTACCAAAGAGCTACCAAAGGGCCGAGCGACACAAGGGTGGGAAGGAGTTTAAGAAGTCTAAGGTTCGATTCCTGTCACGTTGTAATATAATAGGTATTAAAATAGGATCTAAAAAAAAGAGCATCACTAAAACTAGGGATCCGGATTTGGGTTCGGATTCGAAGATGGTTACAGGGTGGAGGAGAGCGTTTTGCACCACAATCCCGTAGGAGAAAGTCGAATCAATAGCAGAGAAATAGGAAACCAGCAAGAGCAGTGTTATCGAAAGCCCCCGGATTAGCTCCCAAGTTTGGCTTATTCTCAAATCCATCATCAACCCCTCGCTTCCGTCAACAGCAAGAGCCCCCCCGCCAGCCGACATCAACTCTCTGATGCAAGACCACGGCCGCCGCTAAGAAGGCTAACCAGACCCAGACGACATCGTCAGCGCACAACAGCTCGTGGGAAAGATGGAACAATAAGAGGACAACCCACGACAATGCCAGCAATCCATCCTCCCCGAGGTAACTAACTAACTAACTTTTCCTCCTCCGAGCATCTTTCTATCTTAAATCGAATTTCACCAAACGCGGAGCATCAAAATTACCTGAAACGAACCTAAATAGAATGCAGTTACAACAACCAAAAATCATTCATTTTACGCACTGTGCACCACAAAATATTGTGCCATAGATAAAATCAGCATGCGGGTTGGCGCAGAAAGCCGGAGGCCATATTAGGACAATTACATTATATTTTAGATCTAAAATATTTTGGACATCAGTATAATTTTAAGTAGAAATATCATATGTCACGAGACTGTAAATAAAAACGGTCTCCCGACATATCATACTTCTACCAAAATTCTATTGATGTTCAAAATATTTTAGATCTAAAGTATAATTTGATTGTCCTAACATGGCTTTCAGCTTTATGTACCAACTCGCATGCTGGTATTCTCCTACGCTACAATATTTTGTGGTGCACGGGGCGTGAGAAGTTGCGCCAACACACAATATATTGTGAGCGTGTATGTCAAAATGAAATGATTTTTGGTTGTTGCAAGTGCATTCTATTTATATAGGCTTATTTCAGATAGTTTTGATGCTCCGGGTGTGGTGGAATTCGATTTAACAATTTCCTCGTAAGAAAAGCACTCTAAATAGCAATCTGGTTGCCTTGGTAAGGCGGTGAGCATTCGAATTATTTGATATGAATTATTCAAATCACCAACTATATGCTAAAGGGTGTCGACTTATTCTAGAGCCATTTTGTACGTAGCTTCAATCTCGAGACGTAAGAGCAGCTGATGGATGCAATAAAGCTCTGTCATCTCTGGAACCTGAATACGACATCGGATCTTCCTTTTTATGAATTAGTGGAATTGGCCATTGTCATCCCTAGGTTGAAGTAAAAAAAGAAGTTAGTCTATAAGAGAAAGTAACAGTAGCATGAAGATATAGATTTGAATAAGGTTCATCATTACAAAAAGAAGCAATCGATTGATATTGCTGGAGAATTTGCAGAGCTGAAGCCTATACAAAGAACGCACAAATGCCGTGTAATAAATAACAAGACACCATGGAACTATACACTAGACACAGTATCCCCAGAAAGCTGGGAATTTCCTCCAAGTGACTCAAGGTAATAACTAGTCACAAGGTTTCGACGGGAGGCTCGGATTTTCCCTTTCCTTGTACGTGTTGAGAGATGCATTGGTTTTTTACGAACTGTATTACTTGGTTTTCATATGCTTGTGGATGCATTCGGATTCAGTGATTGTGTTTCTCACCGCTGTTCAATCCGTACTGCAATAAAAAAATCAGGAAACCTTCAGAAATAGTATTCCCTCAGAGTATGGTAAAAGCTGGGTGAGCTCTTCAAAAAGAAAATTTCATGAGCAAAACCTAAGACATTATTCGAGTTCAAAGATGCTGGCCCTAACAGTTGCTTGCAACTTTTCCAAGCTTATCTTTCCAGACAATTTGCAGGCACAATTGAACATACTGGCTTTTTGACACACTCTTAAGAGACGTTCTATGCAACAAAAAAAAAGAAGCAGATTCAAGGACCGAAAAGAAATTCCAAAGCCATAGATACTTTCAGTTGCAAATATCAAGCCCATACCAATATTAGGACAACGTTCTGGCTCTATAATATTGGCGAACATCCACACAGAACTCAGAAGTACTTGAAACGTAACTTATTAGTGTTCTTAGATTAACCTGACACATTATGAACATTAATAGCCGTCGTCAGTGTTAACGAGTCCTTTGCTGAGTTTACAACAAATGGTTCAATGGGATATCAAGTGAAACAATTATGCTTTTCTTTCAATAATTTAGTATCCCGACTTGATATGTCCAAGGAAGAAGGTGATAAATTGTTGAATAAAATAGCAACCAGAGACGCATAAAATTTATTTTTGAAGGGCACCGAAGATATTTATTCAAGAGGCCAATAGATGAACTAAGTTCACACTCTGCAACTTTGATCTACGAGGAGATGTTTCTAAAGAAAGATACCTTCGCCCTCATCCTTGAACTCCAAATATCTGACAGAGTAGCAGAGTCAGGCATTAAGCCAGCGCCATGATTTAAAAGCGGCTCCCGTGTTCTTCCTCTAACACTCTCATAATCATCCTCGTCTTCCCAATCAGTTCTATGAGGAGAAACCATGCATCGTAAAAGCATTGCTAGCAGTAGGGCTAACACCTGAAAAATAAGATGGCAGAAGAAAGAAGGATTGAAAAAGAAGTTCAATTAAAAACCACATTAATGGTTTGCAGCATAGGCTTCCATATAATCTGAGTTCCATGATCCTTGGGATGAACTATTTCTTGTTAACTGGTGAACTATTGATTCATAAGCTAGTGAATGGAAGAGGCTGACAAAATCATAGTAGACCTGGATAGAAATGACTGTGATGCCAATCCATTTGCATATCTCAACATTTTTTTCAATGAATGATCTTAGGCCCTCAAGTTCTCCAGTTGGATCGACCGGGAGATCCTGTCGAAAATCAAGTCAAGAAAGTTTTCCGGTCGGGAAACAAACTGTATATGGCCAGTCCTTGATACAATTGAGAAAGGGATCAAAGATCACCTGCTCCCAATGATGATCAAATGCAATGAAAGCGATCAGAGCCGCTTCTGACAATATTAGTGCGGTCTTAACAATAGTATACTGGTATTTCACAGGTTAAAGAAACAGAAATAATCTCATATTTAACAGAAGATACTGGTTTCAAAACGGAGAAGGATACGAAGCAGAGGCAACATCCGTGAATAGATTCAGCTGCGATGCAACCGATAAGCGTGACACAGCACAGTACGATACCAAATCCCATGAAAGAATAGATGAACCTGCCATCGAAATAAGAACTAAGTTCCTCGTCAACAACGTCATGAATCTGCTAAATACTCGAGAAATAATATGAACTCGACATCCATTCTGACGAAACTGTTTCGAGTCAGCTGTTAGATCGACATACCAGCTTCAATTGCATTCAAACGATAAAGCAAAAGGATGCGACTCAATAATCTAAGTACATAAATCCACAAAATTCGCTAAACTGCCCCAGGCCAGTGGTTAACCAACATTAATCGGGCAATTACCGCAATAGTACGTCCACTTTTCCAAAGCGCTAGACTAATTCTCAAGTATCAACAAAACTTCAAGGTGAACAAAACAACTTATTCCTAATCTATTATCTACCAGGAGAGAGAGAGAAGCGGGAAAGTACCAGGGGGCGGGAAGGGATTCGAAATCGAAGGAGAGGGAGAGAAGCGCGGCGGAGGAAGAGGGAGAAGGGGCGGGGAACGGCGGCGGGGAGAAGGGGACGCGGTGGGCCCACTCATCCAGCATCCACACAGAGTAGAGGACGATGGACACCCCCACGAACGCCTGCAGGTAGTTTAGGAGCTTCACCACGAACGCCACCGACACGTGGCAGCAGTTCCTCCTCATCATTCTTCCTCCTGGCCGCCGCTCCTCGACGGCGTCGTTTTGGCCGGGGATGGTTGGTTAGATTGTTCTGCAAGGAAGCTCCCGTCTCTTTTTTCTGTTTATTTTTTTTATTTTTCGTTGTATTGGTTTTTGTTTTTCTCTCTCCCCTTTCGCGGGTTATTTTTGTCCTCGTTTTATGTGGTTTTCCTTTTACTTCTCTTGCGCCTCGTTCTATTTTCTAAATGATTAAATATGAGTTTTCTTTTTAATATTTATTTGCTGTTGGATCATTTTTTATTAATCGATGTGACAATGCGATTAACCACCACTTTATTTATGCGTAAGTATCCATGAAAAGATTTTTTGATAAATTAAAAAAGTTTTATTAAAAAGAATGAAACGAAACAGAAATACTTACAACGGGATTCACTTATAGCTAATAGATTGGCAACGTACGAATCTTACCATAACCCCAAGAAACGCCAAAGCCGAAAACAGAACCAAAATGAATCAACAAACTACCTTACTCGCAAGGAATCCTGTATAAAAACTCTTGATTGTCAAACCCAAAAAATAGATAGAATGATTGATAAATTTATGATCATTTTGTTTCTTCTTGAAATTTACTTGATTCTGATGCATCTAGTGACATAAGAGTGGGGAGGAGTTTGGGAAGTCCAGGATTCGATCTTAGCATTGTAATAGATTAGGTTTAGATTAGGAACTCAAAAAAAAATCTTCCAAGCAATCACACTTATACCAAATAGTGAATACCAAAATTTTCCAAATGTGCCATCTTTTGACACTCCGCACCAATAAGAAAGGGCAGATGATTCTATGCATTGAAAATCAGATCTCGGATTATCAATAATTACGTAGATCAATTAACAAGTGAATTATTTTAAATTACTCAGATTTTTAGTTCGAGTTTTTCAAAATGCAATACAATTAAATATAAATATCAAATCATACTCAAATTTAAATTAATTGTTCATTATAAACAACATTAAGATGTGTAAACTAAATGATGCTTTCATGTAAGACATTCCGACGATAATTTATTGCAACTGTTGAAGTAGATTATTAAATTCAATAAACTATTATACAGTAGCTAAGTCCATCGGTGATTTACCCCCTTTTCGTTGAGTGCTATTGTAATTCTACCAAGTCCATGTAAATCCAATTTTCAATAGCACAGTAACCACACGCACAGTTTTACCGGTGCATCCGAACTTCGAATGACATCAACAACAGTCAACACAGAACAATTAATCCACAATACAATACGAGCAAGACGAAAACCGGTTTATTTTACGACGTGTTAATCTCTCCCAACCAATTCAACTTAAGAGGTGACTCACAAAAATCTTGGACGAGCGTGAGGTGGATTTCTGAATGTGTGTGCCCTAGAAAATGACGGCTTAGCTTTTTAAAATAGAATGTAACTTTAGTTCCTAGATTAAATTTGTTGATAAATGACAGACCACTACCTGGCAAGTTATCCAACCAAACTAAAATATTCTAGCATATTTTATGGTTATCATACAAACAAACATCATACATTATTTTCCAACAAATTTATCAAATATCACCCGGACAATATATAAGTGTTACTCACTTGTGTAATTGATTTCATGCAAGAATATTTTCCTAATAATCTATTTTTCCAAAAAACGAAAAGACTACTTCTTTCCCTCATAATATAATTTGGTTCATTTTACAGCCTTTCTATAAATAAGAGCAGATCTGTTGCTGAATGAGAACATTAAGTGGGTTGAAAATGAGAGAGAGCAAACAAATTATCGTTTTATATAAAAATACAAAAATTACCTCTCAAATCATGAACACTGTTTAAATATGCAAAAAGAAAACAGCTAACCTAAAGATTCACACCTCACTCATGACTAAAATTGTAACGCCCCGTAATTTGACCGACTAGCTCCACTGTATTAATACGGGTCTTTTCAGCGTGCTTTGTACTCACTCGCACGCACCCTCGGAAACTTCCCAGGCTACCCTCGGCCAAACGCGTTTAATGTTGGAGTTCTTTTAGGAAGTGTGCCCCAAAAGAAGGTGCACCTTGTTGGTATGGATAGTAACAATCAAATCACTTAAGTCTTTTATACAGTACATATACGGATATCACAAAAACCCAATTTATTTGATTCACTACATAACTGATAACACTCTGCTCAATCAAACCCCTAGAGTCCTTATAAATTTTCGCAACCGTTGAGTCAATTTGTTACTCTATCAGTAATTTTTTTTCCAAACTAAAGGAATCTTTTTTTTAGTCTTCTTCAACACCATGCAGTTTGATCAACTTATTTGTTGTCGGAATCACATACGTTTCTATAGTTCAGAATCCAATTCTTAATATGTTTTTTGACAAAAAACTTCACATGAATTTGTTTGAAATTTATAATTTTATAATTCTTCAAGTATTTTTTTTTTGGTCAGAAATCAGACAAATACTTTTAAATCGCGAATCAGTGACGTATAAATCGATGAAACTAAAACACCAGTATTTCTTTTTGAAAACAGAAGCGTCAGCAAGTTACATTTAACTTCTCTTTCGAAAGAATATATCAACGTCGACGTTAACACGCTCTCGTTGCAGGACCCATGTGGCAAACTGCAATATACCCAAATTGATAAAAAAAAAAATGTTCTTCTCGAAAAAAAAGCTCCTTTATTATATACCTGCACAACGTTTTAAATAAAGGTCGCATTTAACATATTTATTAGGCTCAAGTACTATCTAGCCCAACTAACTATTTTGGAATCTCCGCATTAAATTCAAAAGAAATATTTTCCTATAAATGGTAGAAATCATAACCTCATATTTGATTTTCTATTCAAATATCAGGCTATACAAATTAGTAATAATTACTTAGATCAATTTGTGAGAATGTTTTTTATTTTTATCATATCTAGAACTGGAAATATTAGTATTATATATATTTTTGAAATTTTTTATCGCGTTAATCGGTTCAATAGAGATCTAGTACATAAGTAAATTAAAAAAGTCCAAGTTCAGTAAGAAAATTAAATGCTGTCTGAAACTTATTCTTCTTTGAAACTTCTTTTGAGGCAATTAATTTTTGAAGCCTCTGTGATGAACTGAAGTCCTTGGAAATATGCTTTTACGGTTTGCCAACCTTGACCTATGAAATTGCCGAGCTTCTTCAATATGAAACAACGAGTGGTCTCCAGGTTGGCTCTTGGTTCGTAAATAGTCTATTGGTCAAATAAGAGCCATTAGTCGATTGGGTACCGAGTAGAGACTAATAAGTTCCATTGCCTTTTTCATAAATGAAAACTTCGCACTAAAGTTTTGGGTACTTGTTATTTCAGCCAATAACATTTCTCATAATAAATTATTTTTGACAAAGCTCTAATATTCAAGGATCGTCAGATCTTATTAAGACGTTAATATCTCATCTTTTTATTCTTAAAATTAAAATCGGACCTCTCCATAGATAAATTCAAATTGCATACTTAAACCAAATTTTATTGGTTATTCTTCGTATTAATAATACGTAAGATGCGTATCAATAATAGTACAACTAGTTGATTGCGCTTCCCTGAGCAAGATTACCCCGCAATCCCTTAAATTAATTGCCTACCTAATTACCTATTAACTGCTACCTCACATAAGTATAAAACCAAATTATAACAAGACGACATGAAACCATTGACCTTTACAAGGCTTGCCTGTACATTTGTATGAAATGGATTAAGCACCATGCAATGTTCATTTAATGCATCTAACAAACATCATTTACACAGGAAGAATAACATTTATCTTTAATCTGCTTACTAATTAATAATAAACACAGATTACACGGAAAAGAAAAAAAAAAGGGAAAGAAACTAAAAGCTAAGCTGTATATATATAAAAAACCATGTTCCCAACTTTCTAAGGCTATACCAACACAAAACATTAGAAGCATATTCTCCCGACAAGTCCAATGGCAAGGAGTACTATTTCCATGACCACCTTTAATACGCTTGCACTAATGCTGACCATCTTGGTTGGCTATGGAGCTTGTGATTCCAATGCAACGAAAGCACCACCGTCGCGGGCTTTCTTCGTGTTCGGTGACTCTCTCGTCGATAGCGGCAACAACAACTTCTTGGCCACCATTGCTCGGGCAGATTACCCTCCCTACGGCCTTGATTACCCTGACCACCAGCCAACTGGTCGCTTCTCTAATGGCCTCAACTTTCCTGACCTTCTTGGTAAGTAAAATATATGCAACTCAAGCTCATGTTTCTTTTTGTTTGTTTCTTTAATGCACTGTCATGTGCATGCCACTCTCTATAAATTGTTCAAATCGTTTATTTGTGTGTGGCAGCTGAGGCGATGGGATTGGAGCATCCATGGGCCTACTTGGATCCTAAAATCACAAAAGAGAAACT
>SOPF01025305.1:25818-49198 GCA_012979155.1 Hypericum perforatum | reverse complement strand
GAATGTTTGAATGTTTGAATGTTTGAATGTTCGAATGTTTGAATGTTTGAATGTTTGAATGTTTGAATGTTCGAATGTTTGAATGTTCGAATGTGGATTTATGAATGTTTGAATGTTTGAATGTTTGAATGTTTGAATGTTTGAATGTTTGAATGTTCGAATGTTTGAATGTTTGAATGTTTGAATGTTCGAATGTTTGAATGTTTGAATGTTTGAACGTTTGAATGTTTGAATGTTTAATCAGAATTTGAATATTTGACTATGAACCATGAATGTTTGAACGTGTATATTTTATCTTGAATGTAGACATTAGTATGGCAGCACAGCAGCACGGAGCTGATTTGGGTGACGGTGGTCCTGCCGACCGTAGTTTGTTGAAGCACCAAGAGGTGCATCGATCACAGGCCATCTGGAATGCGGAACTTCCAGGTAGCACTGGTGATTTTAGTCTGGATGGCGCACTGAAGCTGTACAGACGGGCTTGGAGATAGGAGGCAGTGGTGAATGATGCGTTCATCAGGTACATGAAGACACTTGGCTTCTGGGACGTATGGTGCATTGGTCACGTTCCTGTCGAGGCAGCGGTGATTACAGCTCTTGTGGAGCGATGGCGACCAGAGACGCATACTTTCCACCTGCCGGTAGGAGAGATGACGATCACGCTTCAGGACGTTGCTGTTCTTTACGGACTCCCGATCGATGGCCTGCCGGTGACGGGAGATCAGACGTCAGCAGATTGGCCAGAGATGTGCGTGCAGTGCTTCGGTAGGAATCCGAAGGAGGATGATGACGTTACGGTTGGCAATATGATCAAGCTAAAGTGGTTTGAGGAGCATTATAATCCCGCGCATCTAGCAGAGGATGCAGACGACCAGACAGTTCGTCATTATGTCCGGGCAAGCATAATGCGGGTCATAGGCTCTATCCTATTTTCGGAGACGAGCGATACAAGGATGAACGTCTGCTGGTTGCCGATGCTATTGGATTTTGATGCAATAGCATCTTATAGCTGGGGCAGTGCTGTTTTGGCACATCTATATCATCATTTGTGCAGAGCGACTAAAGCGACGGCAGTGGCTGTTGCCGGAGATCTCGCGCTCCTGACGATGTGGGCTGCCGAGAGAATCCAGCCACTTCGGTTTGCCCTAAAGCAGCAGAAAGTTCAAGAATATGATCAGGCGTTAGGCATCAGGTAATCCTTGATTCTTCATCACACATTTTCATTATTTTCATTATTTAGAATCGAGCCACTTATTTATAATATGCAATCTTGATTTTGTAGATGGTCTGGCTTGGTGAACCGGCGCATTACAAAGAAGTGTGTTCTAGTCTCAGTGTATCGGAGCAAATTGGACAAGCTGAGAGAAGAAGATGTAAGTATTAAACTCTCTTATATATCAAATATATTAAATTTAGTATTTAAAATTAATTGTAATTTTTATCGCAGATCGTATGGCTCCCATACACTGATGGCATTATTGCCAACTTGCCTGCTGTCTGCCATCGAGATCGGCGGCTATGGCTGGCACGAGTGCCGTTGATCTCTTTTTATGCGGTAGAGTGGCATTACCCAGACAGGGTATTTAGACAGTTTGGATACGTCCAAGGTATTCCAGACCCGCCAGAACCTGATGCTGGGACACATACTGCTGCCCAAGGTGCCCGTGGGCAGCGTGGCGCGAAGTGGGACAGTCTATTTCCAGGGCACGTCAGGATATGGAGTGAGCAGCGATACGGCTACATCTGCCGTCCAGGAGTACCTGCAGTGCACTTAGCTGTCCACTATCATGACTTGTACATGGACTGGTACAGACAGCGTACCCGCTTGTTTATCAGCCATGACGGAGCAGCGCACCACAGAACTGTTAGTATTCTCCAATTTTTTGGCATTTCATATATGTTGTTATTATATATTTTACTTAAATGTGGTTTCAATCATAATCTGTAGGCGGATGCTGTTGAGCATATTCGGCACGGCACACAGCCTGATTCGCAGTTGAGGTCATTATCCGAGCAGGCGTTGCGATACGTAGGCGAGGACAGACGCTATAGAGACCTACCCCAAGTTCAGCCACCTCTGCCGCCTCCCCCCGCTATGGTATATAATGTACCTGATGAAGAACGGGCTCCTGTTACACGGCGGCGGCAGAACTTGTTCAGTCGGCGACTAAAGTTACCTATGGGGTATACTGGCCCAGAGAGCGATACCCCTCCGATGCAGTGGGGCGACTACATCAGTCAGCCACAGGATTCTCAGCCTCCGCCACAGTGGGACGCCTATGTCAGTCAGCCAGAGGGTTCTCAGGCCCCGAGACCATGGGACGACTACATCAGTCAGGGAGAGGGCCCCCGTAGACCGTTCTTTGAGTACATGGAGCATGGCGAGGGTTCTCAGGTCCCGCGACAGGCGACACCACCAGCTCAGACACCACCGCGTGATCCTGTACACGACACTTCTACAGACTTCATGCAGTCTTTGTTAAGGTATGTCTCCTGTGTAGTTGATGAGTTAACTATTGTGAAATTATATAATGATTGTATACTATATTGTTTACGTAGTAGCGGACCTACTGGAGGACTTATTGGAGAACAAATTGGGGGAAATCTATTTTTCAACCCCGATTTCTCCATGTATGGTAGTCCAGCTTTTAGCACGCCTCCGAGATCGTTGCAGCAGTTGCCGAGATCAGCATTCGCGATAGCGACGACTTCGGTAGCGACGACTTCGGTGTCGATACCGGTGCCCATTCGTCCTCAGCATCAGCAACCGGCGGCACACACATCAGCCTTTGGCTCCCACAGGTAATTATTGTTATTTGTCAAAAAAACATTTTCGTATCTTAGACAATTATTTGATTTTATTAAATGTTTGTTCATGGTTTCCCAGACAAACTCTCATGGATCCTCAGCCGACAGATACAGTGAGTAGCGAGGAGTATGACGAGAGTACCACGGTGTCAGAAGGATGTCCCTCTGATAGGACCCCGGTCGTGCCTCCTCAAAATGTGCCAACTTGCGTTCAACCTCACCGTCATGCGAGAGACGTGGTACCCGACTGCGGTACGGGACCACATCTAGTGGATGATGGGGATCGTAAGTGGGGAAACGTATTCGCGCGGCAGAGGAAGACGAAGGCAGACAAGGCTACAAAGAAAAAGTAGTCTTTGAGATTGTTGTAAAACTTGTCTTGACCAAAACATTTTAGTACTTGTCTTGTTATTACAACATTTATCCTTGCTGCTCACGTATTGACTATCAATTACGCTCACTATCATAAAGATAACGAAGACAAACAACGCAAAGAATACAACTAAAACGAAATACAACCGACGCGAATGTTAAGTCAACCACGCCTACTTGATCCCGAGCTTCCATCTTCTTTCCTCGGAAAGACCTTGATAACATTTTCTGAGGATATGTTAAGTTCATTCGCGTAATTGTACTTCTTCTGCACCTTCACCTGCACAAATTAAATTTGTCAACTATGTTGACTGATATGCGGACGAATATATAAATACTTATTCATAAATGAGGCTTACATTCTGAAGAAGGAGAACACACCCAGGATGTATAGTTCTAGTTGTGTCAGATATAAAACCATGACACTCACCAGACTCGTCCTGTATGGCAAGCACAACATAAGTACAATTATGTTTTGCCTTTTAATACGTAAACTGTTTAGTGATATTACCTTGAAATCTGCAAAGCTATAACCCTTGTGTTCACCATAATGACGCATACCCGAAACAAGCACCATCATCATCTGACGATTGAAAAATAATTTATTAGCGAGTCGTACTAAAAAAATGAACTACAACATATATTTGGAGTCACATTACATCTTTGACGATGCAATCATGTTGGATGGACTTGAACTTATATAGCGAAGTCCCACGAAATGCATCGCTATTCGTGTAAGTCAAACCTGTATACGTAGACATTTGCATATTAATAAGTATACTACTTTATGTTAAATAATTATGGCGGTATACCTTCTTCACGAACATAGGCGCAAGCACGCGTCCACGCATCAGGCTTGCCAAATAATTCTTTTAGCGCCTTTGCCTTCGCCTGGTCCTTCACTGCAGCTTCTTGTTCAGCTTTGGCCTTTGCTTTCTCAGCCTTGGCCTTGGCTGTTGGGTCAACCCAACCAGGTGGGATAGTAAGACGTCTGAATATACTACCATGTTTCGAGTCGTAACAGTCCTGCATAAACTTGCTTGGCAGGTGAATGACCTGCGGTGGAGAATGGTACTCGTACTCGTCCGTACCCTCATCGGCAGATACAACTACAGCCTTGTCGTGCCTGCTCATGTCTGAATATTGGAAAGATAAACAAGCAACATCAAACAAACATAATATAACATCTCAAAAGTCTGGTTACACATTAGAGCATCTCAAAAGTTTGGTTACACATTATAGCATCTCATAAGAGACGAACCATAAGATTCACTGTCTACGATGTCTACTAGTACTAGGCTGATCTGCTGCTGCATTTGCTGCCCGAGCTGCAGCCCGGGCTGCAGCTCGTGCGGCCTTCTCTGCCTGGTATTGTGCAACAAGTGCAATGTCTGTACAATTGGCTCGAACGTGATCTCTTCCACCGCATAAATTACACTTGATGCGCAAAGGTGGTCCATCCATCTCATTCTGTATTCGCTTCTTCGGTCGACCTGTAGTCCGCACAGTTCTTTCGTCGGGAATAAGCCTGGTAACTACCTGATCTTCTGGCGGTACCCAGTATGCAGGATTTCCCAGAGGGACAAATAACCGCTGATAACATAACAGTGTTGTCTCCAGGCGATAGTACGGGTCGACGAAAACTCTGTAGTCCTGAATGCCCGCACTGACACAACAAGCCATGGCATGTGAACACGGATAGTGAAATGCTTGAAATTTCCCACATTGGCATGTTCCTCTTTGCAGATTCACCCGATGTACATTCCCACCTCTCCCCCTGAGCTGTGATCCCCTAGTCAGCACTTCAAATTCACCAACTTGAGCATTGGTCATATTAACGATATGCGATTGCGCTTTCTTCTCCCATTTTTCCAACTTAGCACGGAGCTTCCTACTCAATATTATCTGTCCAGGAATACACTCCTCGATACACCTAGTTGCTCTCTCTTGGAAATACTTGGCACATTGTGCAAAAATCTCTCCAACCATTGCAGTCACTGGAAGTCGTCGGGCATGTTTGAATATTTTGTTCACACTCTCAGCAATGTTTGTCGTCATGTTTCCCCAGCGATGTCCACCATCCAAAGCTAAACTCCATTTTTCTACATCATGGTCAACCATCCACTTATGGACTGTTGGGTCAACCTGCTGGATTTGGGTTAAATACCCAAATAACTTTTTTGGCTGGGCTTGATACCCTGCAATATTACGTTTGGTTTTACTGAATGTCACAACAACATTTGATAATGACGGTATAAGGTATTTGGGATAGGATATTAATACCTGCAATCTTCATCACGTTCTTCATTGCAGGGTTGTTGAAATTTCTGTTTAGGTTGCTGGCAATGTGTCTGAGGCAAAATCGATGTGTAACACCCATATGTGGTCCCCAACCGTATGCATCAGTCATAGCTCTTAATAGACCTTGGTGTCGATCGGAGATAACACATATGCCATACCGATCAGTGACATGTAACCTGACTTGACGCATAAACCATGTCCAACTGTCAACGTTCTCGCTTTCAACGATAGCAAATGCTATCGGAACTATGACAGTATTACCATCAACAGCACTAGCGATCAGCAGGTGATGCTTATATTTCCCGTACAAGAAAGTGCCGTCAACTAGAAGAACAGGCTTGCAATGCTTAAAAGCTTCAATGCATGGCCCAAATGCCCAGAAAACTCGATAGAACATCTTCACGCCAGGCTGAAACTCTCCAGTGTAGTGATCTCCTGGTCTACTATGGAGAAACTCCCATTGTACAATAGTTCCAGGATTAGTTGCCTGGCATGCAGCAAACCATTTCAGTAACCGACTGTAAGATTCTTCCCAACTTCCCCATAATAACTGGAAAGCCTTATCTCTTGCCCGCCAAGTCTTTCCGTACGAAGGCTTATACGTCAGACGTCCAAATAGCTCATTCCGCAAAGACTTGATAGACACGTCTGGTTCATCTGCTACCCTGTGTGTAATCATTTGAGCCATGTGATGCGACGAAAGGTGCCGATGATCTTGGCTAGATCGAAGACGACCACATGTATGGGGGTGGATGTGTTTCACAATTTTCCAAAATGCAAATAGCTCATCTCTTTTATCCTGCGACACACGTATCTTCCAGTTGCACTGATCAGCCACTTTTTTCTTGCATTCAACACTGTAAGTGCTAGGCCTTGATTCCCGTACAATGTACTCCCGACCCTCAGCCATTGAGTAGGCCCTTATTTCCCGCATGGCTTCCTCTTTCGTTTTCCACAAGCTCCCTTCCTTCAAAAGCCCACAACAGCTGTTGGAATAATCGACGTTTCCCCATTCATCAGCAAATACAGTCATGGGTGCTGATGGACCCTCACTAATGGGAAGCTGCGCATAATACATTGATTCTGCCTCTTGCTCCAGCTGAAACCCCCCTTCTTCTTCTTCACTTTCCTCATTATCATCGTCTTCTTCCTCGTCTGATTCTTCTTCTGTCTCCTCTTCTTCTTCTACGCTATAATCCGAGTCTAAGCTAGTGTGTGCATACGGAGTAGATGGGTTCAATCCAATATCAACATCGTCATCAGCTTCCCTTTCTTCTACTGGACTCTCGGCCTATGCTTCACGTATGCTCTTCTCCACAATTATATCTAGACTGATTTTTATTGCTTCTTCACCTTCGATGTTTACCATGCTCAGCACCATATTGGCAACATCTTCCTCGTCTTCAATACTAATCAGTCGGAACTTTCCTGAACCCACGGGACATCTAAATGCCAAATATTTCAATTCTTCGTTATCATGAAACGGGACCTTTTCAAACACTCTTCGTCGTAACCTCTCGTACGTCAACTTATCCTCGTGGAATCTCAACCGTATTTCACACCCTCCCTCGTACTCGAACCCAGTAAGCCTATTTTTCTTAATTGCTCCATCGTATTTTACTCCAATTAGCACAGTTCGCCGAGACATTTCGACAGATCTACATAAATAATATTACACAAATGTTCACACATAAAACTAATTACTTGCATAAACACAACATTACTTGCATAATTCACATAATTACTAACGATTGTTCAACAAACGTTAACTAAAAACACAAACATTTATCAATCAATTTATCAACTTCCAATTTCACCATCCTCAACACTTGTCTAATTAACATAATTAGTAATGACTATGCAACTAATAACATCTAACAACAATCTTAACATCATAGATAGTAACGATTGTTCAACTAACACAAACTAACAACTACTACCTTTATCAACTTCTCAATTTTACCATAATCCATAATTAACTACACTAACATAATATTAATAACAACACTAACAAAAACTAACAACATACATAAAACTAACTAACATAAACTAACAACAAGCACCATTATCAACTTCTAACATTTACTAATCCATAATTAACTACACTAACATAACATTAATAACTACAATTCAAACGATTATTAACCAACTACAATCAAACATAAATTATAACTACTTACCTCTTGAAGCTTCAACAACTCCGAAATGCTCAAGAAAACTCGAAAATTCGTGATTTGTGGGTTAGGTGTTCGGATTTTTTTGCTCAGAAAACTGGTTCGGAAATTTGATTAAATAGACCAATACCCGGTTCAAAATTCCGGATATCGGTGGATAGAAAATCTCAAAACAACCGTTAAACCAGATTTCCGGGCCCAGCCGGTAGATAACCGGTACCCGGTATAAAATCCCGGATATAGGACCAGTATCTGGGATTTTGTCCCGGATATGCCAATATCCGGTATTTTATACCGACTGTTGTAATCGGTTTAAAATACCGGATATTGGCTTATCCGGTTCAAAATCCCGGATACTGGTCCAATATCCGGTATAAATTTTATTCGTGCCACGCTGGACACCAAACTCGTAATTTTTTCAGTTGGGTACCAATTTCGTAATTTCGGATGAATAGTAACACCAAAAAAAAAAAATCCGTTTTTTTACCAGGGATGCATGGCCATCCTTTTTCTTTTTTAACAAATGGCAGCTCGAATCTATCAAAAAGTTAATTTTATAACTTTGTTTAATTAATGTAGAATGGTGGGGTCAATAGTTAAGAAGCTTAGGTCCTAACTACTATAAATATACACCAGATTTGGTTGAAAACGAGAGAAAAAAAAATCAGAAGAAATTATACTGAAAAACTATACTGTATAAGGTATAATAGTTCCTAAAAAAATACCCCACGACGGTTAATTACTCAAATAAGCCCAACATCAAGATTTACATGTACAGGAGAAACTCTTACCAACAAACAAATATTTACTTATTGGTGAAGAAGTTGTTCTACAAATTCGAATCATTGCGAATAACAATGGTGCTAGATATTCATTAAGAGAATTTTGTAATTTTCCAAAGATTTCATTTAAGTAAAATTCATATTATTCAATTTAGCCAGAATCTATATAACAAGTAGTATAAAATAAAAATTACTCAGTCCAATTATCGACGAATAACATAAATTGGTCAATCAACAAATACTTTTATTAAATAACGAGTCAATTGTTCCAACTTAGCCATGTCTAGATTTCAATATAGAGAACATACTAGTGTTTATTATAAGCAAGAAAAATAGTAGTGCTACATAATTATTTTGAAATTTTTTTCACCTCTCTAAAAATGTATAATAACCTCAAAACTTAAGAATAAAAAATGGGAAAAGTATAATTTTAGTATCTGTGGTTTCGTGCTTTTTGACATTTGATATTGTACTTCAAAAACGACCAAACGAGTCCTGAATTTAGTTTCAGAGTTTCACTTTTAGGCTCGGGGGCCTTCCTGGCCCTAAATTTATCCTGAAACTATGGATAATTACTTTTTTATTCCTTTTTTTACATTTTAGTCCCAAATCCCAAATTACCCAATTTCCAGTCAACTACTTCAAAAATTCCTAATTATCCATAGGGGCAAAAGGTTGGTTTATGTATTGCGCTTGGTGTTTGGAGTTAAAAAAACAAATTATAGAGAAACGGGGCCACAGTTTCCAAACACCAGATTACTTGCTCAAGACTAGACGTGCAATCTAAATCATCAATACCAATAGGAAACTAGGATACACTCACATCATCCAACAGCAAACTGTCGCGAGGGCCGCGGGGATCCATGCAATAGAGTGATTGGTTTTGGGGGGTGGAAGGGAAGCAACAACTTCGGTGTCGTTAGGGGAACGGGTGCTCGGCCTTGTCGCGAGAAAGGGAGCTCAGCCTCGGCCTCGACCTCGTCACAAAAAGGAACAGCTCAGGTTCATCGTCGGCAGGAGGGGTTGTTAGCTCAGCCTCGACATCGTTGCGAAAGGGAGCAGCTCAGAGCTGGGAGTGGGGGAGGAAGGGAGTAGCTCGAAGCTTGGCCTTGTCATCGGTGGTTGGGAGGTGGTTAGCTCGGCTCGTCGATGGAAGTGGATGGTGGGTGTGGTGTTTGGTTTCTGATTAAATTAGGTTTTTAGCTCAATTTGGGAAAAAGTTATCTTATTGGGTTGGCTGAACCAAGTTCGATTTTTTGGTCTGACCACCTAGTCAAACCAAAAAAATTTTGATCCATTACTGACTCGAAATTAGATAATTTGGGATTTGAGACTAAAATGTAAAAAAATTGGATGAAAAAGTAATTATCCATAGGTTTGGGATGAATTTAGGCTCGGGAAGGCCCTCGAGCCTAAAAGTGAAACTCCGATGCTAAACTCGTTTGATCGTTTTTGAAGTACATGATCATATGTCAAAAAGCGCGAAACCACAGGTAATAAAATTGTACTTTTTCCTAAAAAAATTAGTTTCAAACAATACTACAAGAGAGACGAAACTTAGATTTGTGTAAATCCTGAAATGACAGAGTAAGAACTCCAAAGGGTAAGTAACTACACTTGCATCGCCAAACCTAATAACTATTTCTAGTTACGGGTTATAAGAACTTCACCTAAACAGAACCACCTACAACACCAACAGAAAATCCAGTAACCTACCTTAGGCACCTACCACAAAAATACCCAACAACAAAAAAACACTTGGTAAACAAAATATATCGAAGTTAGGCTCACATCCTCCTTAAATGAACTTATGCCATTGCTGACATTGGCCCAGACTCTTAGGTTACATAAATAACAGAATATCTTTTAATCATTTTATGAGATGTTTTAGAGCGTGACGATACTAATGATGTTGTGCATTTTTGCACATTAACAATCGAGTAACGAAAATACGTCGACAAGGATTCAAAAGTGAAGGTACAAGGAGTAGTTATGATTCGAGGGACGCCCAGATTTCAATTATAATATGATGTAAAAGTTTACACCTTAGAATTGAAACGAATGTACTTCGAAATTTGGGAGTGCAGCTCATAAAATAGATAATAGTTTGGTAGCTATTAAATGATGATACTTGATATTAAAGAATAATCAAATTCTTAACGTACTTTCAGCTCGTGTAGTTTTTGACATAAATATGAATTGCTGCAGGTTCATATCTCCATGGTAAAAAAAATGAATTCGTCAAATATTTTTACATATCTATTAATGGTTGAATCATTGAATTTTTTACAAATGTCACATTTGAATTATTTTAAAAAATATGACTCCATATAATTTTAACATAATTATATTTGCCAGAATAACCTCACACACAAAAAAATAAGTACCAACAAAATTTATAGAGTTTGTGGATAAATTTCGTAAATAAGGCTTTTCTGGAAATATTTTAGGCATTTATTGCCGTGTCTCATTCAAATAATCATTTTCCAACTTAAAATTGGGAAATATAATGAATTTCTAGTTTCTACCCTCGTATTCGCATAGATGACTGTTCATTTCTAAATCAGAGGATCCATAATTTATAACGAAGTGGATCTAGTAATACACTATACCAAATTAGAGGGAGTATATTAGCAATTTGCCAGAGGCGCGAAACCACTAAATTTATGAAAGTTTTAGTTCTCCTTTCCCCGAAAGAGCGAGCGGGAGAGAGAGAGAGCAACAAAAATGGAGAGGATACACGTGGCGGTGAGAGCGAGGCCGCTCACGGCGGAAGAGGCCAAGTCCAGCCCGTGGCGGATCTCCGGAAACTCCATCTTCATCCCGAATCAGCCCGCGAAGTTCGATTTCGGTATCCAACCCGAAACCCTATAATTCCATTTTCTCATAGTTTTATCATTTCCGTGTCCTAATTTTTCGCGGTGGAGGTTAGACCGGGTTTTTGGTGCGGAGTCCACTACGGGAGAGGTCTATGGAGCTCGCACTAAAGAAATCGTGGCTGCTGCTGTCCGAGGGTTCAACGGTACGGTGTTTGCGTATGGGCAGACTAATAGCGGGAAGACGCACACTATGCGGGGCTCGGCTTCCGAGCCAGGGGTCATCCCTCGTGCGGTATCTGACTTGTTTGATATGATAGAAGAGGTAGGGTTTTGTTTTGGCTCTGCATTTAGCGTATTAATCAGTTTTTTTTTTGGACAAATTCTTTGAATTTTGTGTGATTGAATTGTGGCACTTGAAGGATGCGGATCGAGAGTTCCTGTTGAGGATGTCTTACATGGAGATATACAATGAGGACATTAATGATTTGTTGGCTCCAGAGCACCGGAAGCTGCAGATACACGAGAACCTCGAGGTGATGAGATATTTTAAGTTTGAAGTTAATACTCATTACAGCAGAATTGTCGCCGTCTTTGATATGGTATTAACGTTCCTTGTTGTTTGGGGTGTGGTAGAGGGGAATATACGTTGCCGGTCTACGAGAAGAGATTGTTGTCTCACAAGAACAAGTTCTAGAGCTGATGCGATTTGGAGAATGTATAACCCCGGTGCCTTAGTAGCTTTCCTCTTAGTTCCTTTATTTTCTGAATTTAATTGCGAAAGTAAGTGTTCAAAGAGGTTTTCTTGTTTCGTCCTGGTGCTGATGAGATTATAGCTTTTATCTTTTTCTAATTTCAGCTCATAGGCATATTGGAGAGACAAACATGAACACATACAGCAGCAGATCACACACCATTTTCCGCATGGTAAATATATTTACTCCTCGTACTATGGGTTTTTGGTTTACTTGCATTTGTATTTTGTCATTTATCTGACATTAGCTGAACAGATAATTGAGAGTCGAGACAAAATTGAGGATGATAACATCAGTGGCTCATGTGATGCCGTCCGCGTTTCGGTTCTAGTGAGTATTTCATGAATCAGTTTGTCATTTTCCTCTCTCAATCATTTTCTTACCAATATAATGCCATTGGTTCTTGTTATTCGTTTCTGGTAGAACTTGGTCGATCTTGCTGGCTCGGAACGTGCAGCAAAAACTGGTGCAGAAGGTGTGCGATTGAAAGAGGGGTCCCACATTAATAAAAGTCTGATGACACTTGGGACAGTTATCAAAAAGTTGAGCGAAGGAGCAGAAAGTCAAGGGTTGATTACTTTTCTTCCTAGTTGCAAGTAGTTTGGTGTGGGTAAGTTTTGCGAAAAGAGGTTTTAACTTAAGATTAATGCAGGGGTCATGTTCCCTATCGGGATAGCAAACTGACAAGAATTTTGCAACCAGCACTTGGCGGCAATGCAAATACTGCAATCATATGCAATATTACACTTGCACAGGTAGCAATTCCAATTGGTCGTGAAACTTCAATTGAATGGTGTAACTGAGCTTCTCTTAGGCTTTTGAGAATGAGGGACATACTTTGACTACTGAAATAAACTCTTCCAATCCTTGTCTGGGGACAGATTCATGCCGATGAAACAAAAAGCAGTCTTCAGTTTGCAAGTAGGGCATTGCGTGTGACAAATCACGCACATGTTAATGAGGTATTGATTGCTCTTTCGCCTAGTGATTATATCATAAATATTGAGAAATTAGCTGTTGGCATTATTAGCTTCAGATGTGACAAACCTTTTTCCCTTTTGTTTTTAGATTTTAACAGATGCTGCCCTATTAAAGCGGCAAAAGAAAGAAATAGAAGAACTTCGCGAAAAATTACAGGTTGCCTGATTAAGAACTCTGGAAGTGAAATGTCATTTACTCCCGATTTCATTGCATGAAATGATAACTATTTCATTTAACTTTTTGTGGAACTTAGGGTTCTCGCTCGGAGTATCTGGAAAAAGAAATCCTCAACCTCCGGAACACATTATTACAGGTTAAATGAGTTTATTTCTTCCTTATATGACTGAGTGCAGGCATTAAAGTATTTGAACCATTCTTTGCAGTCTGAACTGGAGAGAGAACGGATATCTCTAGAGTTGGAAGAAGAAAAGAGGGTGCAAGCTGAACGAGAGAAGGTTTTGCAAGAGCAAGCAAAGAAGATTAAAAGTTTGAGTTCAATGGTGTTGTGCTCCAACAGGGATGAAAAACTTGATCAAATCAAAAAGGTTATGCTGGTTTCTTAATTTGGATGTGATTTATATCCGCATGACAGCTTGTTGAAGTTTTTGCACCTCATTTGAGCACACTGCAAATGCACAACTCTTATGGATAGATGTTACTGCTGGTTTTTTTTAGAATGTAATTATTGTATGAGTGATTGCATTGTCAAATCTTTGTATAGCTAGCATGAGCTTTTAATTTCTCATTTGTTTACTCTGAAGTGAGTTATAATTCCATATCCAACCCAAAGCCTTAAGGCAATGGTTAAGTTGAGACTACTACATTACAGCCCATCACTCTTGGAACTAGCAATGTAGTAATCTCAGCTTGAGATGTGCAACATACACTACATGAGATATTCCTAAGGGGTGCATAAAAACTTGTCTGGTAGGAAAATGGTCATAAGACAGAGATCGAATTCCCTTTTGTCCTGTATTTTGAAAATCGTCCATTGATCGTTGTTGCAGGGGAAAAGACGTGACACATGGTGTCCAAGCAATCTTTCTAGGGAGACTGCTGAAGAGGTACCATCTTTGATCTGGCTCACTGCATCACCTTGACTGATATAGACTAAGCAAGCTCGTGTCAATGACATATATGCGCTGTTTGTGATGATATAGATGTTACTTGTGATTTAGAAATCATGTGCATGTATGTGGGATATGGGTTTTGTGTAGATGTCTTGGAGTATAGTTGGTGGGTGGATGCAAGTTTTGACGCTATAGAAGGAGCAATTCTCTTGCAGAGTGATTCAAATAAGAGGCAACCTTAGCAAATATACATGGTGACAGATAACCTCTAATAAGATGTATCTGCCCGTTGGTGAATAGTGTGGAATAGCATGAATCTTTGAGATCTTCCAGAAGTTCTCGTTCCATGCATGCCCTACGAGGAAAATATATTATTTCTGGTATGAGCAATGAGTGGCCATCATTGAATAAAAATTTTCTGGTCCTCTGTCATCATCATTCAGATTCTAAAATTTGTCGATGCATATACATTATGGATGTCTACCTTCTATTTGAGATCTGAATCACATTAGCTTAATAACCATATAAAGGATGCTGTCAGTTCGAAAGAGCTGTTCTCTATCATGAAGATCAACTTCTATAACTTTTTGCCGCCAAAGTTTTGGTTTCTTTGTGCATTTCCTTTGGCCGCTGCTAGTTACCCATGGTTGCACTATTTGGATCCTATCTTTTGGATGCAGTTTGATTCAAAGGGTCTTTATGTCATTCCTGGAAAACTTTTCTTTTTAAGGTCTTGTTTTTTAACCCTGATGGTACTGCTTAATTTTCAATGGTCACTCTGTAACATATATGACCTTAGGTGGATATCAATGTCCAGCCAACGATTTCTGCTGTAAAACCTTCAAGACTGGATCATGGAAAAGGACCTCCCCTTCCCTTCGAGGAGGTGCTCAATGAACTTGAACATCGTAACAACTTCTACCCTCAGCATGAACTTAGTGACACTACTGCTCAGACAAACTGTATCGTTCCTGAACCACGTGCATTATTACACGTGACAAGCAGGCGAAAGGCGCCCCCGAAGAAGAAAGGCCCCTTTACGGTGTGTGTGTGTGTGTGTGTGTGTGTGTTACCTTCTTCCTTTTCTAGAAAATATGTTACCTTCATCCTTATATACTTTAATATTACAATACTTGTACCGAATTGACATTCTCGATCTTTTTAGGAGAACCATGACTTGCTTGAAATGCAAGCAGCGTATGAGGAGCTGTATATAAAAACTGAAACTCAGGTTCTTACCCATCAGATGATGTTTGTGATTTAGTTTCCACGGCAACTTCTGCTTCAATAACTATCTTTTTGTTGTTGAAAACTATCTTTTTGTTGATAACTGCTGTTTGAATTGTTTTTGATTCCTATTCTGTGTTTTCCAATAGAAAACCTTGAGCAATGTGAAAATTGACAGTCTAATGAGGCAACTGGCTGAGGCTAATGTCATGGCTTGTCCCAAAGTAGATAATTCTTTCTCGCATGTCGGCAGTCGATCTGTTGACCAAGTTGAACGAGGTACAAGGGAGTCAGATGCTATCCTTGAGATTAAACTACTTCAAGAAAAGGTTTATTTTGGTTATACTACCTCTCTTTATTTTACATTCTTGTAAAGAATATATGTTTATCAGTAACTTGTTGTCACCATCTATATGTAGATCAAGATGTTGGAAATGGAGAAGGCCGCCAGTCAGCAAAATTTGGATAACACCGTTGAGCTTGCTCGGGAGAAGCTCGAGGAGGTAATAGAACTTAGGACTCTGCCAATGGATTATTAACATATAATGAACAACTAAATCCAGTTGAGCTTAGTTTTTGGCAAAGGAGACGTAACTGTTGGATAGACTTCTCTTTTCTGAGCTTCAATGGATTTGAACTACTTACATAATTGTTTGGCTGAAATTATTGCAATGTGCATAAATGGTTTTCTAATTTGCATTGTGTTAAATCTTAATGCTGGTTATTTTCTCCTCATCCATCTTATGCAATTTTTGGAGTTTAAGATGAAGTGTCTGTTCATATTTCTAGTTGCAAGAGGAATTGCAAAAGGCTCAAGAAGAAGGTAGGATAGCCCAGGAATGGCTAGTTACTAATCAATCTACTACAACAACTGATGTATGTCTGTGAACCTTCTTTCATTTTCGTATGATCTTACATCATCTTCTTCCATTGAAGATGATTTACTGATTCACCATCTTTGATTGTATACTAAACTTGCCGAACAGATTACAGAGTTTGTTTCTGAAATTCAGAGCTCAAAAGAAATCGTACACAGTGTCTTCTCTCTTATTCATGACATGTTCCAGACTTTGTCCAGCACATCTGATGTCATCAATGTTAGTTTTCTCAACCATCTCTCATCAACTTGTGGTTTCATACTGCCTGGCTTTACAAAGATCTGTAGGAATTTTTTTTTAAGACATTCTGACTTAAACAATTTGAAATTGAATCAACTTGTGGTTTCATACAGCCTGACTTTACAAAGATTTGTAGGAAATGGCTTTTAAGACATTCTGAGTTGAATAATTTCGAAATTGATGCAGGAGTTTAGGGCATTGATGTGCTCCAGCTTTTCCCAAGAGAAAATGGTTTTTCATGACCATGAACTTTTGTGTTCTTCCATTTCCGAGAAAGCTGCTAAGTTGGAGGGAGAGAAGGTAAAATAATTCATTAAAAGATCCCAAATAGGAGATTTAACAGGTCGTTATTTTCAATAATGATATATGTTTGTAAAATATAGGTTGCTTTGCATAGTCAATTGACTGAGCTTCAGGGGCAATTGCTAGAACTGAGGCAGGATTCTCAAAAACAAATTGAAAGCCTAGAGGTAACTTTTCGTTGTCTGCCAAGTTCAGTTTATATAATACTAAATGTCTATGCTGGTTCACGTTCAATGACACCCATGTATTCTTGCAGGTCCTTTTGGAACAACATGAACTGGAGAAGGAAGTTTGTATTTCTGAAATTCAGATTCTTCAAAACGAGATCTCTTGTTTATCTAATAGTTCCTTGTTTAAAGAAAAAGAGAGTTTGAGAAAAGATCTTGAGAAAGCTAAATCAAAGCTTAAAGAGACAGAGTCCAAGATGAAAAATGCCATTCAAGAGAAGACCAAAATTGAGGTTGTGCAATAAGCAACTTTCTAGCGGGCATCCATCTCTTTCGAAATAATATGCTTAAGCAGTTATATGACACCTTGCAGGGTGAAAAAGCAGTTGCTGAAAAGAAGATAAGCAGACTGCAGGGACAGAACTCTCTTCTTGAACGTGACATTCACAAGCGTGAATCAATCGCTGGCAGGAGGCATGATTCTCTCATGGAGAGGGGTCCAAAATTCTCTGTTCCAAAAAATGCTTTGGCTGCTGAAACTTCATTTGAAGAAACAATGCAGGTGAAGTAGTGAATATGGATGTTCTGTTATGATTTTCTGAATGGTTTGCTGGATATCTTTGTATTTAGATCGATGACAAAGCGTCAATGAAAGAACAATCATGATTACCTTATCGAGAATAACTTTTTCTAGAATACCTTTTTGTGTTTCCTTGTTTTTATAGGCTAGTGAGAAAACGTTGAATGGTTGATTGAAATCATATTGACAAATTGTAAACTAAAATGTTAGATTTCTAAGTTACTAATAGTTGGCCATCTTTTTTCTGGCATCACGATGAATGTTACATTTCCCCCCTCTTTTCTTGTTCTTGTTTAGGAAGATTACCAAAAGCTGGAAGTTCTTCTTTTTGAAATGGAAGAAACAATTGCCTCCCTGGAAGAACAAGTTACAGAGGCAAACAAGGACAGGGACGAGACTTTGAGCAAAAATGAAGGCTTGATGTTGGAAATGGATGGCTTGTCTGAAGAGTTGAAAGCATCAAGTGCTGAATTAAATGCTCTCAGGGAAGAGGTTTCAGGGCTTGTAAGTTCTTTGTCAAGTTTATATTGCAGGTTAATTAATTTTTTGTTGCAGTTTTTTAGCAAATGTCAAGTATTTATTCTTTCTCCTTGATCAGAGGCTAAAGCTGGAAGAATCTACATCTGAACAGAAAAGGTCAGAAGATTTTATCAAATCACTATCTGAAGAAAAGGAAGAATTGGCATTGGTAAGCTATATTTTATCTGCGTTTCGACAAGATTTCAAATTTTTATCATAGTTTTACAAATACATATCCCGATTCTGCAGCAACTTGCTGATGCCCTGTTGGGAATAGAGGAAGAGAGGACAATGTGGTCTGCCAAGGTGACCGGTTCTATTTCAGCTATAAATGAGCAAGCAATGCTGCATAAATCAGAGATCACATCATTGTTAGATAAAATATCGGAGGTGAGATTTGGCATTTGGAATTCATCTTCTTAGGATTGGGTTAGTTGTTAGCATTATTCCTTTAAAGGTTGTCTTCGCTTCTGTATTTTGGCAGTAATTTTGGTGACCTTCCTAATAGGTCCATGGTTCTTTGGTTTACCTCAGTATGATATAAATTGTAGCAAGCACATCTCTGGAATAGGTTCCTGTTGTTAGTAATTGTCACCAATATCATGAGCAACTGAGTGTTTATTCCATTTAGAGTGCATAACATGAAAAAACATTTCTGCCATAGATGGATATTTTTAGTAATACCATCAACAAAACCAGTCTAGCTTCATTGGAAGGGTTAAACACACGCCTTTGTGTTCAAAGGACAATACTTGTGAAAGAGCAAAATTTATCATGCTGATCAGGTTGTTGAGGTGAACTTGTTTTAGCTAGCAATTGATCTAAATCATTTTCTAGTTATTTAGTGTAAGTTGAAGAATTTCCTATATGCATTTTGTTCTTAGATGGATGCATTCAATTGTCAGGTAAAGCATCAGTTTAAATCTAGTAAAGAAGAATGTGATGCACTAAGGGAACGAGTGGCAGGCTATGAGAAAAATGCAGGAGGGGAGAAATGCAGGTTTGTTTTGCTCCTTAATTTGGTGAAGATTGTTGGAGAGTGTCCCACATCGAAAATTGCGAGTGGGATGGGTTGATTTATAAGGTGGTAGGATCCACCTACTCACTACCTTAAGGTTTTGGGTAGGATATGGAAACTCCAATATGGTATCAGAGCCAATTTGCTCTAACGAACCCATGGGCCCATATGCTCGCACGACCCCCGTTTGAGCACGAGAGGCAGTGTTAGGCCCGTGCAAACTTCAGCCCGATGGGCTTCGTTTGAGGGGGCGTGTTGGAGAGTGTCCCACATCAAAAGTTGCGAGTGGGATGGGTTGATTTATAAGGTGGTAGGATCCACCTACTCACTACCTTAAGGTTTTGGGTAGGATATGGAAACTCCAATAAGATATGTCGACATCATAGGATCTTAGACTTTTAGGAATATTGGAGTCAACTTGCAAGCCTTGTTGCCTCGTCAATGTTCGGTTATTCTTGTTGAAAAATCCCACTTGCAAGTATTGTGGGCTTGTTTATGATCTGTCTATGAGGGAGCATATCTTTGCTTTGTATTTGCTCCTTTTTCCTTTTCCGACATGGAGTTTTCTTTTTAACCGGATCTTACTATCACCACTTTTAA
Organism: Hypericum perforatum; assembly: GCA_012979155.1. NCBI lineage: Eukaryota > Viridiplantae > Streptophyta > Magnoliopsida > Malpighiales > Hypericaceae > Hypericum > Hypericum perforatum. The sequence goes on along the minus strand of SOPF01025305.1, from coordinate 29,607 downwards.
TCCAACTTTTATTATGAAGCACTACAATAGCTATTTATATCAGAAAATTTTGGAGGCTACTTGGGGACTGCATTTTTCGTAATACTATAGCCATCATCAACCCTTTGTTTTTGAGTGATTGATCCAGAACCGAATATGTAACTTCCAGAGTGGAGACCTTTGCCGATGTCGATCAACGAATGGAGAATCGGGGAAGATTGGATGATGCAAGCAATGAATCTAAACAGGTACCACCCATTAATCGCTGTTTCTGGACTAGATTTATTGATAAGAAACGTAACCCTCCTGAAAACTTTCTGCTAGTTATGCGAGGCAAAAATTCAAGTTGATGAGCTAAATAGGAGAATATCTGCCATGGAGGCGAAGATGCAAGAGGTAAGATTAACTATATGGATCGATAACTTTCTTTAAAACGTAGAAAAATCTTTTAAGTCCTTGTAATCTCTTCTCTCCGGTGATTTAGCTCATTTCTCCTGAATAAGTTTTTCGATATAGGACTTCATATCTACGGCTGTTACATTAATCTGCATCCTTTATTATAAAACTTGGTAAGCTGAGAAGATTGCTCGATGCTGATCCATCATTCTATTTTCTTGTTTGGAATGGTAGTTTTCCCTCTGCTTTCGTTTTCCTTGAAGTTACCAAGTTTTATGTAGCATTATTGGTTTGCACTTCACCAACAACTACATCTGCAATTTTTACTCCAGGGAGCATTCTCCGTCGTCATTTTATGCCTAACGTCACCCTTTTCATTTTGTTAGGACGCTATCATAAATGAGAAGGCGAAGGCAAAACTTAGAATGAGGCTTAAATGGACACAGGCAAAACTAGACGCCTTTCGTCTCAGACACAGCGAAGTTGTAGACGAGACTGCATTCATGAACAAAAAGTACGAAGATGCATCAAAAGAGTTAAAGGGAAAGCTGGCATCTTTAGGAAAGGAGTACCTCAACCTCAAGAAGCAGCAAGCAGGTTGCAGGTGCCATTGCAGTAGCTAAACACCGTGTTCAACACCTCTACGTAAAAATCGTAACCTTGTTGCTGAAAGCACTCTGTAATTATCCTCTTAGCAGATGCAAGGCTATTAATTAGTCGAGTGAGTTAATTATTGGCTGACTTTTGGTGTACCATGTTAATAGAATTTGATGAAGGCAACCGTCTCCCTGATGATTGGTATTCTAGTTGAACAATGACATGAGCTGTGAACTAAACATTATATCTTAATGTTAATTACAGACGGATCATAATTAGTTTAGTGCGAGACGACTAAATTAGGGCACGTGATTGAACAAGGATCACTCGTAGTTTTGTATAGTTAGGATTTTGAGCTTTGTCACATATTAAATGGTTTCCCCGGCTGGAATTAATATTCGTCGACTCGATGGATATCCGTAGTGTAAAAACGCAGGTTTGTTCTACAAGCAGTTGCGGGTAGCCTGGTAGGCTCAACGTCTTACAGGAGTCCACGTCTATTTATCAATGGGGTTGGTCCATAGGAAGGCCTCAACTATCAACCATTTGAGGAAAGCTGAAGCCAATTTTAGGTGTTTTTTTTTTTGGTGCAATATTAATTAATTCCCTGCTACATATTACAACAGTTGTAACATTGTTAATCTACATTATTCAAGAATCCTCCATTCTACACAACACTACAAGTGGTACAGAGTAGAAAAACCATAGTAATCGATCACCTGGACTCGATTGCATGTGTTTCAGAGCCTCTCAAGAACGACCGCCGCCACCAAATTTGGAAAGCTTTGCTGAGGTTCGGATACTCGGTACCATGCTTGGAGAAACATCTAAACCATTCCATGAAAAGGACATATTGCTGCTTCAGCGGCAGTGTAAGGAGTGTCTGGCCCATGTTTTCTTCCAGGACTGTCATGTCTAGCCCTTTCTTGCATCTTTGCAACCACCCAAAATCAGAAAGCATAGGAGAAAACCACGATTGCAGAAGCCCGGCTCTGGCCTCAGAAGGACAGTACAGCTTCCTGGTGCCCATTGCAATGAACAACATTGCAGAGACCCGGCTGATTTCATATCTCACCATTGGAGATGCACTCTTATGCATCTTAAGCAGTTCCTGCTGATCTGCCCATAAACCAACAAATTCCTCGCCCATCTGTCTATCAAGCAGGATCTCAAGGAGCCAGATGAGATTGTCAACTTGTCTTGAAATGCGCTCAACCAAGGGCTTACTCATTTCATTTTCTGTCGCCTTACTGTGTGGTTTGATACCGGATGCTTCCTCAAAGAGGGTGACTAGCAAACTCATGCAAGACTTGCAAACTCTGTAAATATCATCCTTGCTGAGGTCAGACTGGTCTTTCTCATACACAGAGCTTTTGCAAAGAATACCCTTAACTAAAGATTTCAGTTCGTTTCTTGCATGGGCATCTGTACAGCTGATGATCGACATAACAAGCTGTTGAGTTAAATTTTGACTGGAACCATTCTGATTGGAACCCAAGGAGTCGTCGACGTAGAGTCTACCCATGATGTCCTTTGTCATTGTCGCGTCAAATTTAAACACTGCAAAAAGGTTCCTAAGTTTCTCCTCCTCTTCTTCAGTCCAAGGAACAGCTTCAAGATATTTCAGACATGAAACTATACCTTTCTGGAACATTATGCTTGCTGAAACCTAAAAGTATGACAGGATGTTAGCTGATGAATTTTATTAGAATCACAAAACGAAAGTTCAACTCCCCAAATTCCTAGGGCTAACCTATAAACACCACATTAATCATAATTCTCTCCACTCATCATATCTCACAGTAGTAGCTACCAAGTACTAGAACCAAAATCATAACAACAAAACCATGTTTACAAGCTTAAGTTGATCAGTTGAGCCAACCACGATACTAAGAAGTAGCAAATAAAAGTCAAGTCACCACGATATATCAAGTTTATTCCAAACGTCTTTCAAGGAATATCCAGGGAGTGCTTCCACAAACCACCCTACAGCAGAAGGCATAAAGCACAATAGAATTCATTGATTTCGTGTCTTCCTTCAATCACGAAACTCTACCTTCCTTTCTACAATGTGTCCAGCTTAGAAACGAGAACAGCATCCGGAAAACAGAAGAACCGAACAGGGTACTACCTCAAGTATTACAATGGAGCGGTAGGGCCCCGCCTTGACGAGGAAGCGGGGAATGTCGTCCTCGAACATCAGCTCTATTGTCTCCCGGAACACCCCCAAGTCCTCCACCTCCGCCACCTCTATCCTACACACACTTCTGCTGCTCCCACTTCCACCGCGGCGGCTCTCCCTAATCAACCTCGAAAAAACCCGCGAATTCTCCATCAGCACACCCGAGTTCATCTCCAGCACGACGATCCCTCCTCCTTGCTTCCCCCTCAGGCTTATCCTCACGTCAAATTCCACCGCCGCATCCGGAGGAGCCGGGGCCATTACCGGCGCGATTCGGAATGCGGACACGTCAGCGGATCCGGGCGGTGGCGGGGTTGGATCAGGGTTAGGGCTAAGGTTAGCGAACGAGGAGGAGGAGGGGTCGAGGATGGGGGAGACGCGGCCCGGGGAGAGAATGCGGTCGATCCGGCGGCCCACGACGTAGTTGAGGCCCGAGGAGGACTTGGAGGAGCTCTGTGGGGAGGCGGGGATCGAGTGGGTGGGACCTACTACCTTGGGGACGGGTTCGCGCTTTTTGTGGTCGGGGCTCGACGGAGGGACGGTGAACGAGCAGCACCACCGGCGCCGGCGACTATTGAGGTACGACATTCTCTCTCTCTCTCTCTCTCTCTCTCTCTCTCTCTCTCTCTCTCTCT
>SOPF01025305.1:0-25808 GCA_012979155.1 Hypericum perforatum | reverse complement strand
CTCTCTCTCTCTCTCTCTCTCTCTCTCTCTCTCTCTCTCTCTCTCTCCGTCTCGCCGGAGCTCAGTCGGTCCGTTAGTGAGATTCCCTGCTTTGGTTTGCTCTTATTACAACGTCTCGGGAATGGTGAGATTTTTGGATGTTTGTTTCGGCTAATGTTACTTTACTCTCTTACCCAACTGATTGTCCAAAATCTAGCTTGGCCGATTCCGATTAATAAGATTCCGATTTGGATTAATCTACTTCACAATAATTGTTTAATATCTAAAAAATTCTCTTAGTATTCACTTTACATGATTAACGGTTACTTGATGGTAATTTAACTTGTTAACTGTTTGTTTAATCATTCATATATTTCAACTTCATGATGCCCACTCGGGGAAGAGAAACTTTGGGGCGAATTGAAGAATCAGATTAAATTGTGTACTCGAGAAACTTTTTTAATTGAGAACTAAAATAAACGAATCCAATCAAAATAACGTAACATAAACACACACAAACAAACAACAAATTATTCTAAGGTTTCTAAGGTTTGCTAACACAAATTGAATCATGAAATTCCGTCAATTTATCTCTATTTTATACCACCGAATTATTAAATTGGGTATCTAACCCATAAGCCAACAGTAACGAATCATTGAACCAAGGGAGATAAAGCCTCTTATCACTCTTCTTCTTCAATGTTCAATCACCTTGATCTTGATTTCATTTATTTGTAACTTTTTATAAAGATATATTATTACGCCAAAATTATGTGTTAAAATTTTAACGCCTTGTTAAAAATAAAAAGCCCACAATGAAAGAACGACCCTCGAAGGTCCTAGATGACCTATAATAAAAGCCCACAGTGTGTGTAACATGGGAGAGTCAAAACTTGTTCAAAGCTCGTAAATGATTTTGCCAAAGAATTTTCAATTCGAACCTCGAGCTCGATTCTGACCGGTTAAAAAAAGGACACAAAGTTTCCAACAATGAACTCCTTGGTTCTAAATAAAGCAACATTAATGACAAGTGGCTATGAAGTGATTAATTTCCAAAGAAATTCTGAGTTTGCATCTTACAAATGTAAAAGTCAATCTCTTCAAATTCAAATACAAGACATTAAGAAAAAACAGAAATGACAAGAGTTCAATCTTGCAATGGAAGCATAAGCAGAATTAAAGAACAGCCCCCACACAACAAAGACCTAATCGTCAGTCCATTCCTGCAATGGAATGATGATTGTCGAGGATACAAGATCCCCCAGACATCTGAGGAGGTAGACCTCCGCCCGGCGGGGTTGCGAGACGATAATCGATGCGAGAACCGCAAGCGCCAACCGAGTCCCCGGAAGCACTAACGTTCTTGCCAGCACTGATGCCACCAGCTTGTGTATGGATGTATTCTGTTTGTTTTGCACAATCAACGATTGGAATATCAAGATCAAGCAGTTCCACAAATTGAGCATCACCTCCGTAGATCATCGAGTTTGCGGGGTACATGAAGTTGCAACTAGCCGCATTATCGGCAGGTCCACCGACTCCTACGAGGCTTCCCAAGTCTCCCAAGTCTCCAAAGATATCCATTCCATCAGCATAGGGCTCAGCCTCAGCATTCTGAGCAGCAGCAGGACAATTCATAGTTTGTACCTCATTGTTGTGGAAGTCATCTGGAACCAAAACAGCTTCTTCGGAGAACATGTTCAGCATTTCACCAATCTCGTCGTCAGTGAGTACGGGCTGAGGAGGCTGTAGCAGAGGAAGAATAGCAACTGGACTCGTAGTAATAGCCGATTGTTCGCCGTGTGCCTCAGAAACAATTGAGCTTCTGTCATCATCGTCATCATTCCAGTCTTCTTCACGAAATGGTGCACCGTATTGGGCGCCATTTCTTGGACCTGGTCCTTCCTTCTTAAATATAGAACAAATCACATATGCATCTTGAGCAATTCCCTTCTCAGCCAGCTCTTTCTCCTGGAGCCGATATTCATACATAACCCAATCAGTTCGCTCCCCCTTAGGTGGCTTCCCCTGATGAAAGACCAGAGTCTTAATCATCCCAACAACTTCATCATTGTAACTAACACTCCTATCCTTGCCGGTTGTTTTCCAATAACCGCGATCAGTAGAACGCTTCACTCTAGCCCCACTCGCATATTTTCTCTCCATCGGACAGAAAAAATACCACTTTAGGTCCCCACTTCTCCAACCAGACTTGTCGGGAAGATCCCAGGGGGAATGCTTGTATATGTCAAGCTCCAAAATACCCTGGAAGTGGAGCTTCTTCCCCAACACCTTTCTCTTCAAATAGTACTTAATAAGTTCAACATCAGTGGGATGAAACCGAAGGCCAGGAGGCAGCTGCATCCCAGCCATAATGAAACCCGAAAAGCCAGACAAACCCAACTCTCTAAGGAAGAGAGATCCAAAGGAAATAATTGTACAGCTACCCAATCTAAACAGCAGGGGAAAAAAGGTGAAAATTAAAGAAGCTAATGAGAAGTAGCGGTCAAGTCCAGTGTCGGAATATCGCTCTCCAAAAACACCACAGCCTCCCTCGTTGCTTAATCCGAAAACCACACCAGTGAACAAATTGGTTCGTCTTCTGAAGATCTAAAGACATTGGATGTGGAAAGGAAATCCTGTTTCGAACATCACTAAGTTATTAATACGGACGAAATAAACATGAAACTAAAATTCTCAACAGATAAACAACACTAGAGACCGAAAACAATCAAAAGAGATTGAATTCTGATTCAAACCAATCATCAGAAAAAGACCCAGTTGACCAAATCAACCCAATAAAGATCCTTCTAACAAGCTACAGAAAACCCTAATTCCAATTAACGGTGTACAATCTTAAAGGATCCAAAGCAACAAACTTTAGGGTCAAAACAATGATCCAGCACAGACCCAGTTGAGAAAACACCTCAGGAAATCATATGGGCATCGGAAAACTTCATACCAATTGGCATCAAACGCTTAAAACATCGGAAGAAAAAAGATAAAAGATTGAATCTTTAGACATACCGGAAGAGGGAGGGAGGATGGATAATGGGAAGGGAGAAGCTGGGGAAACTGGGGAAGCGCTCTATAACCAAAGTAAAAACACTAGAGGGTTGCTGAAATGAACCTGGGATGGGGTCTTTTTTATAGGGCGAGGGAGAAGCTTCGGGGTTATTTCGGTAATCTTCTCACCGGCCCCGTACCTTTTGGTTTTACTTTAAAAACAAAAGTTCACTCGACTTAAGTTTACGGGAAAAAAAAATTCGACCAATAAATAATATTTTTGTAGTTAACACCCCAAGACAAAAATACCCTTAAACACATTTTTTCGTAATTTGTTTCCAAAAAATTGAACACCAAAATTGTTTCCAAATTATATTTACGAGTATTCATATTTTTTTTTTAACTATTTTATGGTGAGGCGCAAATGGGACAAACAAATTCTTTTTGTATTTTTTTTTATTGCAATGTGCTTGTAGCATTTTGATTCGTTGGCTTGCCTCACCCCACCCAGTTTTGACTTTTATAATTTCGGAAAATTACTAGGTCGTTCTTTTGAGCCACTGCATTTATACGAATTCCATTAAACCCTCTAAACTCACAGTTAGAATATAATCTTTTTTTAATTAAAAAAAAACCTTCACAGTTAAGAGTCAGAAGATTGGGATCGTGTAACTTACGCAACAAGCTTGTCGAATGCCTGATGTGTCTCTCTCGGTTCACACTTGCTTCCAAAATATTTTCTTTCGAGGTCGCGGGCCTTTCCCTTCTGCTGGGCTACGCAATTTCTCGTCTGGGCCGTAATATTCCACAAGTCCAAACCAGGCCAAATGTTCATCCTAATGGGCCAGGCCACACTAACCAGGACTGACAACGGACAACTGATATAATTTCAACAAATACAGACTGAAATTGGAAATTTAAAATCGCATGGATTGAATGGGAAATCTGTGATAACACAATCATATCTTACCCAGTGATTTAAACTCGAAAACTGATTAAATTATAGCATTTTTTCAATAACTTGATGGGGCTAAAATGAACATCAGCTGCTGCAAGACGTAAATATGTAAAAGCCTCACCGATGATCTATTACAAGTTCTGAAGTTCAATAGTAATAAGATCCAAGACAAACTCATGTGGCATGAAAAAACAAAGACAATCTTGACTTTTTATTCCGTATTTTTTTCAAATCAATATGCTATTGCATTTTGGTCAACATATAAAAATCAAATATATTTTAACCTTTATTGGACGAAAATTGGCCTTAGGTTCCAATTCGTAATTCTTAAATAACAAGGTAAGTTTTCGTAAAGGAATAATAATGAGGTTAGCTTGATTCACATTAGTACAAATTACGAGAATACGGTAACAATATTTTCCTCAATTTCTTGCGTCTGGACCAAAATAAGTGTGAAAACGAGCAACTTTATGAGGTAGATCGAGGCATCATTTCACTTAACTTTTTACTTCCTAATGGTTTTGTAAAGTCAATGACGTATCAACCAAAATTGATTTACGTAATAATTATTTTTAAATAGCAGCGTTTTAAAAATGGCCCAAATTTTTTCTCGACCTCACGGTTGATTTTTCAGGTCAAACTTTTATTTTAAAATAAATAGTTTTAAATTTATATTTTGGTTAAAAATATGCAAATAACTAAATATAGATATGACCTACTTCGTCCTAGATTTCAAAATCCAATTTATACGGAAACTAATTATTAGAAATTATTGGGAAAAATCATAAAGTTAGTAAGAGTTAGCAAAAAAAAATCAATTTTTAGTAGACCGATCAACCTGACTGGAGCATTTTGGACGACTCTTTGGTCGACCAGGGCTACTTGCAGGCCACCTTACAAGCTCTCAAAATTCTGTTGAACCGTGTCATTCAATGCTAGAAAAAAACTTCTTATCCTATACTATGTAGTTTTATGTTTTCATAATTTTGATCTTTTGATTTCAAATTGCAAATTGAGTCTTACGTAGTTTATATATTTTTTTGGGACAGGTCTAGAGAACTTGAGTTCTATGTCATTTTTTACCCTATGTGTCATAAACATGGCTACCAAATTTGATTAATTATTGTTGTACTATGTCAAATTAACAAAATAGTTCCAATTATTTTAAAACTTTTTCAAAAAAATATGAACCTCATCATCTATCTTCCCTTCTTTTAAAAATCGATGTTGGACTTTGGATATTTTGAAATTATTGTGCAAGTTAGTCTACAAGCTCATTGCGAACCCATTTTTTGGCTAGTCCATCAGCTTTTTCAAGTAGATTGCTACTTGGAAAAGTGAGTAAGAAAAGCTACCAAAGTAGTTTTGCCATGTGGAGCTTACTCACCCATATAGGGTGAGGTGGCACTCTATGGTCCTTCCTATAAAAAAGGGACAGGACTCAGTCTTGGAGTAGATATCTAGTACGATCCTCGACAAGAATATTTTCGCCCAAAAAATTTATCAGAAACTAAAATTTCCTACTCATTGAAGCATAAGATAGAAAAACCAAGTCCCACCCGAGTGTCGATAATATTGTCCACCAACAACCCGTACTTCCTCATGATATTACCGTACCTGCCGCCGCTGATGTGGCTGTCGATACCTACCATCGGGCAAACCCCAGTCGAAAACCCAAGCACCTTCGACTCCTTCCATGTCCCATGATACAGCTCCCCCAGCGTCGCCTCGGCCACGATAAGGAGGGACTTGGGGGCTGAGGTGGTGTTGAATTGGGCATTGCAATCGTAGTCGCGGAGGGTGGAAGAGTAGGAGGAGGCGTTGGTCCCTCCTAAAATGGGGGGAGTCAAATTAAATTAAGAAACTTCCATTTGATGTAAATTAAGAAACATGTGTTATATGTTAGAATGGTTTTCCAACATATGTTAGAATAGTTTCTCAACCTATATTAGAATAGTTTTCGAACATATGTTAGAATAGTTTCCGAACATATGTTTGAATAGTTTTCCAACATATGTTAGAATAATTTCTGAACATATGTTAGAACGGTTTCTGAACATATGTTTAAATAGTTTACTAACATATGTTCGATTGGTTTGGCCAAACCATTTGAACGTACATGTTCAAACCATTTGAATGTACTTGGCGAAACCATTTCAATGTATTTGGAGAAACTACTTGAACATACATGGAGAATCTATTTAAATATTCATTACCAAACCATTTGAATGTACCTGGCAAAACCATTTGAACATATTAGAACAAACCACTTGAACATTTAGAGGACGTCGTGTCATTTCATTTGGGGACGTTCGTGTAATTGACTGTGATCAATGGAGAATTATATTCGTCGTTTATTGATCAATAAGAGAATTAAATATCTTCATTTATTGTCATTTCATTTAATCTCTCTCATCTCCTCTCCTCTCCTTTTAGTACGCCTGCACTCTTTCTTTTAAGTCCATGATGGTCCTCGAGTTATTATAACGTACATGACTGAATCATGTGCCATAAAAAAGAGGAGAAGACAGATGATTAATCCGCAAATTTTTTATCCTCATCCACACTCAGAAAGGAACAATTTCGTATTAGTCCCTATAGGTCTCAGGCTTTGCGAAGCTAGGAAAATCGTGAAAATCGTTCACGCATCCAATTCTTTTGTGATCGTGAACCAACCAGTGATTTTATCTATTGAAGATGGTCCTGTCAAAGCACGCTACAACAAGTATTGTTATTTATTGATGAATTAGTTCATTAGTTATGAAATAATTAACTTATAATTATCTGTTAAATTACGAGCCAAAACCTTCCACCAAAACTTGAAATTGCAATTCCTTGATCACACCCCAATTTCAACTAGCAACCGCTTAACTATTTGAAATGCCACATTTCACTTCTAAATGACAACATTCATTAACAAAAACTTTGATCCCGGTACATTGTTCTAGTGCTTTATTGCTGACGTCATAAGAAGTGAAAAGCGTAATGAGAGGAGCTATTTAGGGAGGGTAGATGCACCTGAGAGGAGGGAGACTGAATTTTGATTATTCTGATAATTTGCAACAGTAACTAATCTCACTTGCGGGAATTCCTTTGATCTGCACATAAAAAGGGGTGTAGAGCAGGGGGGCTGAATTTTCAATTTTAAACCAGAGGGTCAGTACGGGATATTAAATAAGACTTTTCCTTTGAAACTACGGTAAATACTAAATAGGATTCTGAAATCAAAATTTACAGAAATTAGGAAAAAAACCGATCGCAATCTAAGTGCTCCCGAAGCGACTCGCCAAAGACCTTTTTGGCTGACCCACCCGAATAATAATAAAGGAACCCCGCGCATCTCACGCCACTCTGGAAGCCGTAAATTTCTCTGGTGGTCTCCATCTTCACTCCTCCTTCCCCACGTTTCTTCACTTTCCTTCATAATTTTTTCTAGCTCCATCTCCCTCTTCGCAATCATGAACCCATCAAAAGTCTCAATCTTTTCTTTCTAAAGAGACATAAAGTCAAAAACCCATTTAGGATCCGTTCTCGCTTCGCAAGGTACGCACTAATCCCATGCTCCTTAGAATTGAAAAGGGTGTTTGTTGTTCTTGACGGTGAAGTGTTATGTGACAAAAAGCTTCGATCTTTATGAACCATTGTAGTTCAAGAACGGATCTTTGGTCTTCCAATGTTCGATTTTGCTGATGTTTGTTTCTTCTGCTGAATTTTTCTGTGTAACGCGTGATCCATCCGCGAAGTGGTAAATTAGTTTGTGAATTTTGTAGATTGATTGCAGCTCCTAAAGGTCTCCGACATTTACTGTGGGTGAAAAGCCAAACATGGCTCAAGCGAAATACACTAGGATTGATAATAATAGACGACAATCGTCGAATTACTGCTCGACTGTGACCATTGTGGTTTTCGTGGCGCTATGCTTGGTCGGGTTATGGATGGTGACATCATCATATGGGGTTCCTTCTCAAAATGTCGAGGATAAACAGGGTGATCTCCCAGAGGTTGCAAGGAAAACGGATAGTGACGGGACCGTAAAGCAAGGGGAAAGTGGTGACCCTGGTGCAGGAGGTAGCCAGGAGGCGAACCCAGATGAGAAGCCTGAAGAGAAGTTTGGGGAGAAACCCGAGGAGGAGAAGCCTGAAGAGAGGTCAGAGGAGAAACATGAAGAGGAAAAGCCTCAAGAGAGGTCCGAGGATAAATCGGAAGAGGAGAAGCCTCAAGAGAAGCCTGAGGATAAATCGGAAGAGGAAAAGCCTGAAGAGAAGTCAGAGGATAAGCCTGGAGAGAAGTCAGAGGATGAGCCTGGAGAGAAGTCAGAGGATAAGCCTGGAGAGAAGTCTGGAGATAAGACTGATGAGGTGAAGCCTGAGGAGGTAGCTGAAGAAAAGCACGAAGGAAAATCTGACGAAGACGGTAATTCTGATAATACTGGTCCGGGGATGGAAGGAGGCTCCAACTCAGAAGGCGGGGATACAAAATCTGACGGAGAAGGTGATTCTGATGATACTGGGAATAAACCTGATCCTGATTTGGTTGACAAGAAAGATCGATCTGATGATAGTGATAAAAAACCAGATGGTGACTTCACTGAGACAAAGGATGTAGAAACAGGTGGTAGCGAGGCAGAACAGAAGAGGGATCAAAAGGGCTCAAAGGAGTCAGAAAGTTCTCCTGATGGCCCCCAAGATCAGGGTTCTACTGAAGTTTTCCCCTCTGCAGCTCAAGCCGACCTTCTTAATGAAACAGTCACTCAGGGTCGCGCCTTTCCAACTCAAGCAGCCGAGTCCAAGAACGAGAAAGAAACCCAGTTTTCCTCTAATGATCAACGTGAACATAATTGGAAATTATGTAATTCCACTGCGGGGCCTGATTACATTCCATGCCTGGACAATTTGCTAGCAATAAAGAGTCTCCCGTCAACAAAGCACTATGAACATAGGGAGAGGCATTGTCCTGTGGAACCTCCCACCTGTCTTGTACCACTTCCCAAAGGTTATAAAACACCAATTGAATGGCCCAAAAGCAGGGACAAGGTATGTTTTTTTAGATAAGTAGGGACAAGGCAAGTTATCTTATATGTTATGTCGTGATTGAGAATTGTTTCTGCATTGGTGCCTCAGATATGGTACTCCAATGTTCCCCATACAAAGCTTGCTCAGGTGAAGGGGCACCAAAACTGGGTTAAAGTTTCAGGAGAATACCTCACTTTCCCTGGTGGTGGAACCCAATTTAAGAATGGTGCTCTGCATTATATTGACTTCATCAACGAGGTATGCACATTGAGCCACTCTTTTGTATTTGCTTCCGATTGCTGCAATGTTTGATACTGGGTTATGAAGTCTGAAGTGGAAGCATGTATTGTGCAGTCTGTTCCCGATGTAGCATGGGGAAAACGGACCCGAGTGATATTGGATGTTGGATGTGGGGTTGCTAGCTTTGGAGGCTATCTGTTTGATAGAGATGTTTTGACCATGTCATTTGCTCCAAAGGATGAGCATGAAGCCCAAGTACAATTTGCTCTTGAGAGAGGCATTCCCGCTATATCTGCTGTAATGGGTACTACGAGACTTCCCTTTCCAGGGCAAGTTTTTGATGCAGTCCACTGTGCTCGCTGCAGAGTCCCTTGGCATATTGAAGGTGATTATATATTTTGATTCTTCAATTAAGCTGTTGGGCCTTTATTATGCAATTTCATAAGTAGCGCGGGGAGCTCAAGTAATTACGGACGGCTATATGTGAGAAGCACTATCACATGACAAAAGTAATATATCTAAATCGTGTCTTAAGCTGATCATTTTCTTTTTGGCAGGTGGTAAGCTTCTTCTTGAGCTAAATCGTGTCCTAAGACCTGGCGGTTTCTTTATTTGGTCTGCTACTCCGGTTTATCGGAAGGGTGCTGAAGATGTTGGAATTTGGAATGGTAAGTAACTGCAGAGATATACATGGATAATAATGTGTCAAATCACTTAGGACAACATCTACATGTTGGAAAAGTGTGTAAGAATAATGATAGTATTGTGTCAGTTAATGACATTAACATGGATCTGACAACTTGCAATATTTTTCTATATTATTTTTGACAGCCATGACAGAACTAACTAAGGCTATGTGCTGGGAACTTGTTACCATCAACAAAGATACTATCAATGGCGTGGGCGTAGCCACTTTTAAGAAGCCTTCTACCAATGAATGCTATGATAAAAAATCGGTAAAGGAGCCCCCAATGTGCGAAGCATCAGATGATCGAAATGCAGCATGGTAAATGATTATCTGTTATAACTTATGTCCTTATGGTCCATGTTATTACGTGCTATCCGAGACTACAGGAGAAATCTTATGCTATATATATCGAATTTTCCTGCTTCCCCTAACTAAAGCAAGCTCAGAAAGCATTGCCTATTAGGCATAATTCTTGCTTGTTCGTAGATAAACGTATATGAACTCATTTAATCTAGCGAAAATCGTTCTTGCTCTAATATGTTCCTTGATTGATGTCACAAGGAATGTGCCATTGCAATCATGTATGCACAACATCCCAGTAGATTCATTAAAACGCGGATCTCAATGGCCGGAGCAATGGCCAGCAAGGTTGGAAAAAACGCCTTACTGGATGCTGAGTTCACAAGTTGGTGTTTATGGCAAACCCGAACCAGAGGATTTCACTACAGACTATGAACACTGGAAGCGAGTGATATCCAAGTCTTATAAGAACGGACTAGGCATAAACTGGGCAACAGTGAGGAACGTCATGGACATGAGATCTATCTATGGAGGGTAAGCCTGATCAAACTTGTATCTTTACTAGTTCATTATGACTAATTGTTGTATATTGGCTGCAGCATTACCTAACATCGAATTCTTTTCGGTTTACTTGTACAGGTTTGCTGCAGCTTTGAAGGACATCAATGTGTGGGTCATGAATGTAGTTCCCATCGACTCCCCGGATACTCTGCCAATAATTTACGAGCGAGGTTTATTCGGCATTTACCATGATTGGTGTGAATCTTTTAGCACTTACCCTCGGTCCTATGACCTTCTCCATGCCGATCACCTATTCTCCAAGATCAAAAAGAGGTGAATTTTGATTCTTTCCTGAGATGACTGCTAAATGCACAGCGTACGATTATCAACTCTAAAACTTTCTATGTCGGTATCTCAGGTGCAATCTAGTGGCTGTAGTCGCGGAGGTCGATCGGGTTCTTAGGCCAGACGGAAGGTTGATTGTGCGGGACGACGTCGAGACGATGAACGAGCTCGAGAACCTGGTCAAGTCTATGAAGTGGGAGGTTCGTATGACCTACTCAAAGGACAACGAAGGCTTACTCTGCCTCCAGAAATCAGTTTGGCGTCCTACAGAATCTGAGACAATCACTTACGCAATTGCATAGGTCTTGTCATTTGTTTTTTCTTAATTATATTTTTATCGGTTTGTCGATTGATGTTGTAATTTATCCACATTAATTTTCAGGTTAGGGTAGCGACACATTCTTCACGTAATATCATAGTGTTTAATCGGAAGTTTAACGAATAGATTTATGAATTGTAAGCTCCATTTATGGACTGAGGACAAAATCTAGGTCAGAACTTGCAACGAAATTAAAGTTATTTTGAATCTGATTTCTTTTTTGTGTGAATGAGTAATGCTGAAATTTATTTAGGGAGTCAGAATTGGGTGTTGCTGGAATTCAGCAATACCAAGCAAACTACACAATACTGGCTGCGTGCTAAAAGACAAACTTGTAATATTATCGATAAAATGGGGGCTTAAAAATAATATAGACACTGCATCATAGATTGTATCAACCAATGAATGATCAACAAACAAGAGGTAATTAATGGTTTCCTTTTTTATAAATTGATCTCATATTGTGTTTGCATGCGTGTGTCGTGTTTTGTGTATTGTCCTGTATCAAAATTTTAGAACCATTTACTAATGCAGAGGAGATGTTGGGGCATATGGAAAACCCTCAATGATGGTAAAATGCTGAGTTCATAAAATTGCAAGAAATGGGCGGAATTCTACTTTGGTTATGCCTTATATGGTTTGGTGTGGAGATTATCAGATTTTTTGTGAAATATTTATCCGGTCGATTTTCAAAATAATATATTTTATAAGATTTAACCCAAAACTATAAATTTAATTGTGATATCACTTCACCAATGAATTTGGTGATTAAGTAACTTGGAAACAATATTTAAAATGTTGCTATCATTCACGTAAGGATCTGAAAATGAAGTACATTAAAATTGATGTTGACGACCGATATAAAATTATGGCAAAATTCCGGACAAAGAGAACGAGTCACTTGCACTTAGCGACGTTAAAAATAGGTCATAGTCGTGTCCTTTTCCCCCTTCCCCTCTTCGCTTTTAGCGCTTCTCTCCAACGCCATATATATCTCACAAAAACCATCTCTTCACTAACAAACTCATCAGAATTTCCTCAAAATCTCCAATGGAGGAAGACAACAACATTGAAACTCATCAGAATTCCCTCCCAGAGAGGAAGAGAAAAGCCATGGAAGAAGAGGGAAGCAGCATGGAGAATGGAGAAAGAACCGGTCACAACAACAAAGAGCAAGATCGGTTCCTTCCCATTGCCAACGTGGGGAGGATCATGAAGAAGTGGATTCCGGGGAACGGGAAGATCTCGAAAGATGCCAAGGAGACGGTCCAGGAATGCGTGTCCGAGTTCATTAGCTTCGTCACGGGCGAGGCGTCCGACAAGTGCCAGGGGGAGAAGAGGAAGACCATTAACGGGGATGACATCATTTGGGCCATTACAACGTTGGGTTTCGACGACTACGTGGCTCCCCTGAAGATGTACCTCGCAAAGTACAGGGAGATCGAAGATCAGGAGAAGCTCAACACCTCGAAGCAGCAGCAACAACGCGTGGATCCGCGGCTAACACACGATCATCATCAACATCTTCATCTCGAGCAAGATTCCGTTATGTCACCTTACACGACAAGCTTGTATTCCAACAGCAGTTTCATGTCTCATCAGCAGACACCCTTTGTGTCTTCGGATCAGCCGTTCGCGTTGTCTTTCTCCCCGTCCCCCATTCCGAACGGACTCCAACAGCAAGATCACCAGATCAATACTGTTTCCCATTGGTAAGGTAGAAGAAGAAGTTTTAAAGTACTTATATGCTGCGTACTATATATATACACATATGTATATATGGTCAACAACGGATGATCTTACGGGTCTAAATTGTTTATTAACAATGGTTCTCGAAATATTTGGGTATTTGAAACAAATTATGTTATTAAGTTCGAGCTCGGTCGCGTAGTTTCTCCTATATATGTATTGCTGGTTTGATGTGTAGTTGGAATAAAAATAAACAGACGTTATACACCGAAGATGGAAATCAGTTGCAAGTAATACACAAGTGTCAATTTTCATAAGGGTAATCAAAATAGTTGGCAAAATCTCACTGGCAATTAAAATAGAAACAAGCAAAAGCGACACAAATTTTCCAAAGAAATTCTCGACACAGTAAGTTCAATGAGAAGAGTTTAACAGAAATCAAATTCCACTGTGTTTCCCAATCATGTAAACTTTGGATTGTACCCATATCAACTACAGTAATTCGAGCATTATTGCTATGTATATCTACCTTGAAGTAGTAGGTACCCTATAATAATTCACAAACGGGCATCGATTTTCAATCACATGGTTTGTTGCTTCTAGTTCTATTATCCACATTGAGTAACAATCAGTTTGCAAAACACTACTACCCACAAGTTGGTACTCGTACCAGTTTTCAAGTTCTGTTAGGCCTATTGCGGGTTTATTTGGTGAATTTACATTTAGGCAGGTCTATGGCGATTTAGGCGGTTCTGATTTTTATTTTTCTCCCAAACAATTTATTTTTTATTTTTGTAAATGATGAAAATTGATCCATGAACTTCTATAAAACGAGGTATGACCCGGTTATCATCCTAAATACCATACGTTTGATAGACTATTGTACTTTCCATTATTCTTGGAGATGCCATTCTTTGTAACACCAACTGTCTTCTTCTTCATCTCCTTCTTTTAAGCGCAAGCTTTGGTACTTGAAGCATCAGTATTACCGTTTGATGCAAAAACTTGGCCAATAGATTTGGTCGAATTTGAGACGTTCGACCTCGAACTCTATGTGACGACTGACCACATACGAGAAACGTGAGAGATATTTGACAAAATATTTGATATACTCCGAGTAATCCACCATTAAAAAAATGCCTAAAGTATGCAAAATACCAAAAATATTATTATCTAAAAGACCAAAAATCTACAACTTCTAAATTGCTTGGAAATGAGTGGACCATTTCTCGCGTTGGGCACTCAAAATGGGTATAAATTTGGATATTTGATCAATCTGATTATTTTGAATGTTACCACACATATCTGAGCCGAATTGATAATGCCACTTATTTGACACGGTTCCAATGCAATGGTATGGTAATTTCTACGTGGTTCCATCATTATACTATGATCCTTCTGAAAAATCATTATATTATGATAGTTCAATCATTTAGTAAACGTAGTTCAGAATATGATATGCGGTGGAATGTATGTTCAGCGATGCGATATATTTTATGCGACATGATATGTGAAAAGATGTAACTATACTAAAAAGCGGACCACTTAGAAAACCACATCATCTATAACTAATTATTGGACGACATAGCAATAATTACTATGAATTGTTTCTTGCACTATGGTATTCTATAGCAACATGATTGAGCAGGTATGTGTAGTAGAGAGCAAAAGAGGAAGAGATTAAGTTATAGCTTGGAGGAGTTAATTTTTTTGAAATGCCAGACGAGAGAGAAGTCACATTTTTCGCATGTATTAATACGGTCTATTTTCATATTTAATGTTTCTTTACTAAGATGTCCCATGATCTAAAACTAACATGTTTCATGCTGCTTGCCAAAGAGCACTTGGCTTGTCGAATGTAATAATTTACTTGAAAAAATGTTTGAGACGTCCATTTTTTAATGTCTTGAAAAAAACTACCGTTGAGACGCAACGTCTCGCAATTATCGCGAACATTTTTTTTTGAAGTTGCACGATTTGTAGACAAGATTAAAATCAATCTTTTGATCCTCCGTAGCCACAGTAATTCGAGCTAGTTATGATAGATTTTGCATTATTTTAACTGTATATTTACGAATGCTTTTCGTCACTTCATTTTAGATATTATAATATATTTTTTGTGTTATTT
Source organism: Hypericum perforatum (assembly GCA_012979155.1). Lineage (NCBI taxonomy): Eukaryota > Viridiplantae > Streptophyta > Magnoliopsida > Malpighiales > Hypericaceae > Hypericum > Hypericum perforatum. Next base: position 10,643 of record SOPF01025305.1, on the reverse strand, counting down.
TGAATTTGTACTCAGATGATGACGTATATCTTTATAGTTTTTTTTATATGTATTATCTGATAACTAAGACGCACCCTTGGTAATAATGGTGTAATAAACTTTGAATTATTCTTCTGAGTTGAATGATACTGTACTTTTTAGAAAATAGTTTAGTGATAGAGCCCTCAACTGAAAATTTTTAAACTAAGAGCACTAATTTAGTAATAATGCAGCCGTCCCAGGACATAAAAATTCCCTTCCCCCCAAAACCCCCAGACGGTTTCCCTCCAAAATCTACACACACTCCAACTAAAACCTCTGCTTCCCACCAAATTCTTCCCGCCCTAAACCCTTCAAAGCCATGAGCAGTCGAAAGCGACCCGCGCCGCCGCCGGAACCGCTCCCCCCCTCGAAGATCCATGCTGCCATGCCGACCGTCGACGACGAATTCGCCGACGAGGACGTCTTCCTGGAGGAAACCCTAATTGCTGAGGCCGAGGAGAGTCTCGTCCTCTCGAATCGGCAAGCCATCACTTCCCGCCTCCGCAAGTGGGCCCGCCCCGCGGTTTCCCTTTCCCAGTCCGAGAGCATCGGTCTGCAGATAGTCGTTTCCTTTTCTCTCCTCTTTTTTTTGTTGTTATTTTTTGATTTTTTTAAAGAGTTTACTTTGACGGTTTTGGGTGTTTCTTCAGTTTTCCAGCAGCTGGAGATCGATTATATCATTGGAGAGAGCCACAAGGAGCTAATGCCCGAACGCTCGGGCCCCGCTGCAATTATTAGGATATTCGGGGTGACGCGGGAAGGTTAGTTCTTTTTGGTAAATCTTGAGCTAGAAGTACCAATTCAGTGGGAGTTTGGTTGGAATATTATATTATTTTTTTGCTAAAGTTGTTCTGTGTTAGGGCATAGTGTTTGCTGCAATGTCCATGGTTTTGAGCCTTACTTTTATATCAACTGCCCTCCGGGGATGGGGCCGGATGATATCTCCCATTTTCATCAGACACTTGAGGTACGTTATTTTTTAGTAACTCAATCTTTTTTCTTCTTCATATTTTCTTATAATATGAACTGTCTAATTCATATGCCTTGTTGGTCTACCTAGGGGAGAATGAGGGATGCAAATAGGAACAGCAAAGTTCCTAGATTTGTCCGACGAATCGAGATGGTGCAAAGAAGGAGCATAATGTACTATCAGCAACAGACCTCTCATCCATTCCTCAAGATTGTTGTGGCACTGCCAACAATGGTAGCTAGTTGCCGGGGTATTGTTGGTCTTCATTCTGTTTTCATTTGGAGGTTTTTTCGTACACTGGGCTGAACTGAACTGATTACGTGTCTCCACTGATGCAAGTCTTTTCTTTTCTTTTACTCGTCTAATGTTTGCAGGTATCCTTGACAAAGGCATACATGTTGATGGCCTTGGAACAAAGAGCTTCATGACCTATGAGAGCAACATTCTTTTCGCTCTCCGCTTCATGATTGACTGCGATATTGTTGGTGGCAATTGGATTGAAGTACCTGCTGGACAGTACAAGAAGATGTCGAAGAACTTGTCATACTGCCAATTGGAATTTGATTGCCTGTATCCTCTTCATGGCAGACCATATTTATTGGAGAAACTCTCTTTTGCTTTGATCTTTTTTCTTACTGTTTCTGTTGTGGGGTTTTTCTTGACCCTTTCAAAGACATTCTGATTTGGTCAGTCATGCTTCTGAAGGAGAATTCTCTAAAATGGCCCCATTACGTATTCTGAGCTTTGATATTGAGTGTGCTGGTCGTAAAGGTCACTTTCCTGAGCCCACCCACGATCCTGTTATTCAGGTTCTTAGCGCTTGTATCAGTGTTTTATGGTTGACAATAGCCACTTCAATGTTGGAATTATGGTCTTTATTTGGAAATTACTGTTTATTTCATTTCAGGTGGCAAATCTGGTAACTCTGCAGGGAGAGAGCCAGCCATTTGTTCGTAATGTCATGACTCTTGACACATGCGCACCCATAGTTGGTGTGGACATAATGTCATTTGAAACAGAGAGAGATGTCCTCCTCGCTTGGAGGGTATTTTTTTTTTTATAACTTTCCATTTAATTGATGGATAATACAAACAGTTGAATGCAAGTTTTGCCGCATTCATTTGTTATATCTGTTATCAAAGCATTCTTGAGATAAAAACCTTATCTGATAGAGATGAATAGGAATTCAATAGGAATTTTTGGCATAATAATTCCTTGAATAAAAAATGATACATAAATTCCATGCTATTGATCTGCAGGTTAAGATTTTGGGGTATATTTGATCCAAATTTGTGGAAGCCTTCATCTATCACATTGTTGTACTTTTGGCTACATAATTCATGTTCTTAGATTATGCTCGTCAACTTCTTTCTTCAGTTGACAATACTAATTCAATGTGCTTTAAGATCGATATTTGTTGTTCTTAGGACCTCGTCCGTGAAGTGGATCCAGATATTATTATTGGTTACAATATTTGCAAGTTTGATCTACCCTACCTTATAGAGGTAAGTATCATAATTATATGAGCCACATATCATAATTGGAGACAATATTTTCATCACTTCATTTTTTCGCTAATTATGAACCTTGCCCCACATCGGAAGTTGCAAATGGGATGGGTTGATTTATAAGGTGGGAGGATCCACCTTCTCACGACCTTAAGGTTTTCCTGTGTGGTATCATGGCCCACAGGCTCTAAAGAGCCCATGACTTATATGCTCACACGACCCCTGTTTGAAAGCACGAGAGGTAGTGTTAATCCCGTGCAAACTTCAGCTCGATGGGCTTCGTTTGAGGGGGCGTGTTGGAGAGTGTCACACATCGAAAGTTGCAAGTGGGATGGTTTGGTTTATAAGGTGGGAGGATCCACCTACTCACTACCTTAAGGTATTGGGTAGGATATGGGAATTCCTATACGGAATGCCATATATTATTTGCTGAGGTATTTTGGTCAAATGAGTCCTGATTTGAATTTTGCCTGTTTCTAATATAGAGAGCAGAAGTATTGGGTATACCAGAATTTCCCATATTGGGTCGTATCAGGAACAGTCGAGTCAGGGTGAAAGACACGACTTTTTCATCTAGGTAATTGTATATCTTTTATTTAGTATGGTGGTTGCAATCTTACACTCTGGCTCCTGGCATATTTTACTTGCTATGCTGCTATGCTAAGCTTATCTTTCGTTTGGAAATTGGTCTCTATTTACTGCATAAGAAATTATTCATTGTAAGTTGAATATGAAGTTGCTGGACTTAATGGTTTATGTGACTACTGTTTCCTTGAGAAATTAAGTGTTCTGCCTTGTCTGTGTTGAGACAAAGATGGTTAAAGAAATTAAACTCTTACTGCATTGATGATGGAAAGTTGAAGAGCTAGCTTGCAGGCATCTTTTCATCATTGAGGAAGATGAGTTTCAGATTTTTGATTCAGTGTTTCGCAGTCATGAAAAATACAATTTGGAGTGATATCACTTTAGAATTCACGGCGCAGTCAATTTGGAAGTGGGTAGTTATAGCATTGTAGTTCCAGCTTCCATGTCCTTTTGCATGCAGTAAATATGTTAGGGCCATTAGCGTTAAAGACAGGTATCCATGACATTTCTTTTCATCCATTATGTTATAGTTGATTCTCTATTTTTCTGTGTTTTAGGCAATATGGAACAAGGGAAAGTAAAGAAATTACTGTGGAAGGAAGAGTGCAATTTGATTTACTGCAGGTTTATTTTAATACTTTGTTGCAAATGTAACCATACACATTTTTCTTGGATTTAGTTCATCCATGTTTGTTCCTTCGTATTAACTGCTACTACTTGTTTTACAGGCCATGCAACGAGATTACAAACTAAGCTCTTACTCCCTAAATTCTGTTTCTGCACATTTTCTTTCTGAGCAGGTAAATTATGTTTACCACTCATCGTCTTCAACTGCTATTTATTCATTTGGTCTCTTGTCTATTTGCCTCTCACCGCTATTGTTTGGATTTCTGATAATAAAATGTTCAACACAGGACTAAACCATACTCTCTGAACATAGTTTTTTGAGGCATGCTTTCAGCTTTAACTGAAGAAATGAACCAGTACTGAAGTGCTAGAATAGAAATTCTCTATTATAATTTTATTAGCAGCACTTTTTATCTAACATGTCAATGCACCTGTAAACTAACATGTGATGTTGCCTCCTGTGTTACGCAGAAAGAGGATGTTCATCATTCTATCATTTCAGATCTTCAAAATGGAACTGCAGAAACTAGGAGACGCCTTGCTGTATATTGTTTGAAGGTACATTTCTAGCTGTTATTGTTGTCAATATTTCTCAACCTACATTTTTTCTAGTATTTTCTTACTCTAGCAAACGTGTTTCATGAAATGCTTCATTAGTATTTAATCCTACAAGATGTTGCTTGGTTCCGTTGCATTCATTCTACTCTTCAATTGGGGTTTCTAAGTTCCTTTTTTACATGTTGAAAAATGCATGTATTGGTAGATGATAGGAGCCTCCATTATGAAATGCTCTTTCATAATACATTTAAGTACGATGCAAATATTCCTTTTTTTCATCCAGAGCATGTATAGTCATTATTTCTCTAGTCCTCTTAGCAAATTATGGAAAGGTTGAACTGCATGTTTAACAATTGTTTGCCAGCTTCTAACACTTGAGCGTTATTTCATAAACTTGCATTAATGCAGACTGACAGTGTTTAATGCACTAGCCAGACTTTCTGAGTAGACAAGTCGATTTACAATGTCAACTTTGTGCACAGTGACATATTCACACATCATATGTTTCCACTTGCAGTCTAAATTATGCACGATTTCACCTCAATAAACAATACAACTCTAGCTAACTTATGTCAAAGGAGAAAACAGAGCCATTTCTTTTTATGGTTAACTTATGATTTAGTAGCAGTCACCTAACTTTTCAGAAAAAAAAGCCACCTAACTACATCCGAAGTCATTTGAAAATATTTATCTTTTTGCCTGAGCGAGACACCTATCATCTTATCTTCTAATTTTCTAATGTTCCATGACGTAAGAAAAATGCAATGAGAACATCTCTAGATTGGTGCATTACACTGCTGTTTTGAAATCATTGTTACTTGTTCTAATTGCATACTGCCATACCATTGCTGACACAAGAAGAAATTGCTAATTTGATTGTAGGATGCTTATCTTCCCCAGAGACTCTTGGACAAGTTGATGTATATCTACAATTATGTAGAAATGGCTCGTGTCACTGGCGTCCCTATGTCCTTTCTCCTTTCTAGAGGACAGAGCATTAAGGCTAGTATTTGGTTTGCAAATATGTTGGCAGCATCCATTCTTCCAAGCATCATTTTTGTGATCAACCAATTGTTTTCCAGGTGCTTTCTCAACTATTGAGAAAGGCCAAACAGAAGAATCTTGTTCTTCCGAATGTCAAACAGGCAGGATCTGAACAAGGAACATATGAAGGTGCAACTGTGAGTCAAGCGTCTCCCTTGACTGTCTTTATTAAAATTTTACTATTTCTTAAGTGCTTATTTCATATCTCCAGTTTTTAGCCTTGCTTACTCCTTAGTTACTTTTAACCGTACAGTCCTTCAAGCATTTTGGACTTCCTTTTTCCATGTTCTCGTTGGAAAGTTCACCATCTTTTTGGTCTGGTGTAGTCCTTGGAGATATTATAATAAAGTGAAAAACTATCGGCAAGCAATATTAGCATATTGATTTGAGCCAAAGCATTACTAAATTATGGATTTTGATACTAGCTGGCCAACGTCTCACGTTGCGAGGAGTCATATTAGCTTAACCAAGAGGTCCTGAGTTCGAGTATTTGAAATCACAACTTTATTTAATACCTGTGCACCGTGGGGAAAGCTTTGTCATACCTGGCTCAGAACTAGATTGGTTGACCCAATGGGTGTCTATATACTAGGTAGTTTCAACCAAAAACTTATCAACCGCAGCATAGACTTCCTACTGATTCTAGAATGAAAGATTGCTTCTGGATAGTCTTTTCCCCAACTCAATCAAGAACATAGAGTTACATTTGTCATCTTTGAGCATATTCCTATTTGCTAAAATCTTGAATCTGGAAAAAATTCAGGTCTTGGATGCAAGGGCAGGATACTACGAAAAACCCATCGCTACATTGGATTTTGCATCTTTATATCCATCAATAATGATGGCATATAATCTATGTTACTGTACACTGGTATGTATCATGGTCTTTTTGACCTGCTGCTTTCCTTTTTGTTATTTTTGAATTGTCTAGAAGGTCCTAAAAAATGTGTGATATTCTCTGAAGTGAACTTCTCTAAATTGATAAAAAAATGTTGGTCCAAAGTCGGGATCGATAGTCCATCTATTCTAGTAACTAATATATTTTCGGAAAATCTTAGTGTTAAATCTAGGAATCAACTTTCACATAAAATGATATTTTTCATACTTTACGAATTTTAAAAATATTTTAAGATTATAATTTGGCTATGCTTGTTTGTTTGATAACTTTTACATCATTCTTTATCTTTGAATCGTGGTTATTGTAATCGTTTTCTTATTATAACCAAAATATATTAATCAAGGGTAACATTTGAATTATGCTAAATGCAGATTTTTTTTTGTGATTTGTATATAAAAAAATAATCAACGACATTGCATTGATTTTGTCAACTTTAATATAGACAAGGTAAAGCGTTGGTTTACATGTATTTAGTGGCCAAAATTTCATTTTTAATCATTTTAAAGCAAAAAATAACCTCTTATATGATAACCTCTCTAGAGTGATATACTTTTCTGGTCCTAATGATATCATTTTTTTAAATCATTTTGGAGGGGTTTTACAGAATAGACAGTTATTTAATATGAAAAATTCCTTCGGAACTTTATTGTGTTCTTTTTTTACTGCCGTAGCTGACACCAGAAGATGCTCGTAAACTCAACCTTCCACCTGAATCCTTAAATAAAACTCCATCTGGTGAAACATTTGTCAAGTCCAATCTGCAAAAGGTAAACTTGCCTTGCATTTAAGATTTTTTGTTTCATTGCTGTTAGTCTCCTCTAGTTAACTTGATATCTTTGCGTGTAACAAACCAAGTATATGTTTGAGATTGATTAGGATATTTTTAAATACTTGCAGGGAATTCTACCGGAAATTCTTGAAGAGTTGTTAGCTGCTCGTAAACGAGCAAGGGCTGATCTGAAGGTCTTGTATACTCTATTTTTACAGTAGCCTTATTGTAGCACGTATTCTTATTGTTGTAATTATGTTGCATCTTTTATGTCTTCCGGTAAGTATTCATCCTATCTTAATCTTGTTTTGATTAATCAATTTGTCTTCAGGAAGCAAAAGATCCACTTGAGAAGGCTGTTCTAGATGGTCGACAATTGGCCCTGAAGGTATATCCCTTTTTGTCAAGACAAATGCTAACTTAAATGTGATTATTGTTGATCTCTGGGATGGGTTTGTAACTTTGTTCAAGGTCTTGAGCTGTATTTGCGTTTCCAGATAAGTGCAAATTCTGTGTATGGCTTCACTGGTGCTACAGTGGGCCAATTGCCATGTATTGAGATTTCTTCAAGTGTTACAAGCTATGGTATGGACAAAACTTTTCTGCAAGTCAAGTGGCCATTCTTTGTCTTTTGGCTGATTTCCTTGATTATTATTCTTTTTCTTTTAAAGGTCGCCAAATGATTGAGCATACAAAAAACCTTGTCGAAGAAAAATTCACCATGCTTGGAGGTTATGATCATAATGCTCAGGTACAGCTTAAAGTTTTCATTGTTCTGATGCGCTGTTGGATGAGAAGTAGTATGCTCTAATGGGCTTTGTTTGAGGGGGTTATAACTTCTATGGTGGAAAATAGCTTAATCAAGTTTAACAATAGGACTACTCAGTATTTATTCTTGAAATTCTTCTTAATGTACAAGAAACTGATGTCCTTGATAAGGATCTCTACTCTGCTGTTAGAAGTCATATATTTGCACTAGAAAATTAGAGGTGGTGCACACAGTGATAAATTTTCTCGTCCAAAATCTGAATTAGATTTGGGTTCTTGTTTGTCTTTTCTCTTCCATTTTACTGCCACGGAGTCTGAGGGTGAGCCAAAGCCTCATTTATGTGGTGTGTCACCTGAGAGGTGTGATAATTTCAGGTAATTTATGGGGACACGGATTCTGTTATGGTACAATTCGGTGTGCCCACTGTAGAAGAAGCCATGAAGCTGGGGAGAGAAGCTGCTGATCATGTCAGTGGAACTTTCATAAAAGTAAGTCTTCCACTAGTTTGTTAGTATGGTTTTCGACTTATTTTTACTTGATATATCACAGTTAAAATTCTAGGTCTAGTTTAGCTTGCACGTTAAATTTTGCTATTGGAATTAGCTCAACTTTTCTAGGAAAGCATCTTGCGGTAGGATTCTCAATATCAATGTGATTTATTTTTTTTGGTTTGGGAGGAAGTTGAAGCAAATGAAGCATCTTTTCACCTATTATGCATAGTGTGAAGGTTCTGGGACCTTGCTCGTGAGGAAAAAGGGTTAATTGCTCATAAGTACTTGCATTATTCGAGATCAGTACGTAAGTACCCTTATTATGGAGTACAAGGAATCAAGGGGCAGTAATTGTGTGTGCATTTTTCTTTCTGGCTCTCGAGTCTGGCATGGTATACTTGGTTCCTTTACTCAGTTTTGGGTTGATTTTGGAGTAAGAGGAATTGAAGAGTTGTTGGGGCATAAACCCCTCAGTGATATTATAGGTAGTTTATATAGAATCTCTTAAGATTCCGAGGGCGGAACACTGATAGTATGTTGGCTGTTACAGATTTTTATTGGACCATGTATGTGATTAATTGATGTACTTACCCTTGGTGCTTTGTTAATGCATTGCTAGAGTTCTATGGCATTTCTCACCAGTTATTTGGCCTTACTGATAGTTGCTTTGCATTTTGTAGCCCATCAAGCTGGAGTTTGAGAAGGTTTATTTTCCATACCTGCTGATTAGCAAGAAAAGATATGCCGGTTTATACTGGACCAATCCAGAAAAGTTTGACAAAATGGACACGAAGGGTAAACTTTAGAAAGCCTAGTATATTGAGTTCCTGGCTGTCAACGCTTCTCCCTCTAATCATCACTCCTTGTGACCAGGTATTGAAACGGTTAGAAGAGACAACTGTTTGTTGGTTAAAAATTTGGTAACTGAGTGCCTTCACAAACTACTGATTGAAAGAGATGTGCCTGGCGCTGTTCAGCATGTTAAGAATATCATTTCAGATCTTTTGATGAATCGTGTGGATTTATCACTTCTTGTCATTACGAAGGTGAGATCAATTGGACATGCTAGCTTTTATGATATTTCTGGTTTGATATAATTTTTACAATATGATGTGTATGTGGTATGCATCAACAATAAATGAGCACTTCGTTTGGCAGGGTCTGACAAAGACGGGGGATGATTATGAAGTCAAGGCAGCTCATGTTGAGCTTGCTGAACGCATGCGCAAGGTGCTCTTGAAATGTTTTTTTATAATATATCTTCAATTGGAATTTGCGAAGAAAGAGTGGACCATTCTATCCACAATCAAAGCTATAAACAAATAGGTTAATGTAAGAACAAATAAAGTAAACAAAGCTGCAATGGTGGTACCTATTAATGATGCCTAATTGTTTTTTGTTATATTGATAGAGAGATGCTGCTACTGCTCCAAATGTTGGAGATCGAGTACCTTACGTCATCATAAAAGCTGCAAAAGGGGCCAAGGCAAGCTCTCCATGAATCCTCTTTGCCTTTTTTTCCTGTGTGTTGTGCTAGTTGCAGTATCGCTAGTATAGGTCTGATTTAATGTTGTTTATCAGGCTTATGAGAAATCAGAGGACCCCATCTATGTTCTGGAGAACAACATACCTATTGATCCTCATTATTATCTAGAAAATCAAATTAAAAAGGTAATATTGCAGTTACTTTTTTTGCAAAGAGGTTATATGATATGATATTGCCAGTGAAAACATGGCCCTTTGAATCTTTCATGATAATGGTTCTACTCCCATCACAGCCACTTTTGAGAATATTTGAGCCCATATTAAAGAATGCTAGCCAGGAACTTCTCCAGGGAAGCCATACAAGATCCATCTCTATCTCCACTCCATCAACTGGAGGAATAATGAAGTTTGCAAAGAAGCAATTGAGTTGCATTGGTTGCAAAGCTCTCATTAGGTCTGCTTAATTCTTTCCTTTCCAATTCTGTCCTCTATGCATAACAGTTATGATGTTTTAGGAGTGATGAGAGATTACCTGTTATTGTGCTGTTCTTTCCTCTTTTATTTTATTTTTAGCTTGTTGAAACATGCCCATTGTGGTCTAATACATCCCTATCATATGTTGGAACGGATGAATTCAAGCGTGTAGTCGGTCCAGCTGCATGGGACGAAACCCTTTTTTCCCTAAAAAAAAAATAAGTCCGACTCTGACTGCTGCTTTTTATCCCAGCAATTCCGAGAAAACATTATGTTCACACTGTAAAGGAAGAGAAGCAGAGCTGTACTGTAGAACAGTTTCTCAAGGTTAGCAACTTTTCTTATTCTCCACCTGCCACGTTGAGCAATACTTTCCGGATTCCATGTAGGGCTCCATTGATGAAACCGTAAAATTCTTGCAGTATCAGAGCTAGAGGTTCTTTT
>SOPF01025304.1:0-81188 GCA_012979155.1 Hypericum perforatum | reverse complement strand
ATGCAAACTCAAGAAGCCTAAAAGTTACTAATTAAAGTAGTGTACCATATCAAAAAGGGTAAGAAATATTTTTTTATAAATAGCTCATTTCTTTAGCTTTTCACTTAGTTGACCACCTCAAGTGGACTCATAACTAATTGCAAAGACGATGCGAAGTACTGTTTGAGCACGAGCATGGGTCTAAGTATGTGCGCATATTCTTTGATGTACACTTGAAACTTTGCATGCTGCATTATCACTAGGAGCTGAGAGGCCTTTAGTTTTGGCCAAATTTTGGAGCTGCTTAGTTACCCAAGTCGTGAGAGAATGTGAGTACCTCTTGAATACCCGAACGGATGTGAAGAGATAGAATAAGGATTATCCAAGAATACCCTCTGAAGGAACATAAAGAGTATAGATAAAATCTATCCAGAGTACTATCCGAAGAGACAAGACCACCCAAAATCTATCACGGACGCGTCCATCTGAAATATTTTCCTTTCTTCCATCCGTAACCTATAAATAGGTATCTTCCTATCAATCGTAATCATCCTATTTAGCATTTGCATTCATCTTCTGTCTTCTCTCCCTCCCTTCTCAAGTCATACTAAAGTTCTAGGTATCAAAGGTTTGCCCAAAGTTTTGAAAAACATAGTACAACATTCTTGGAAACGTCCTCTAGTCGTTGTATCTTAGAGACGATTATCACAACCCATACCACACTGAAATACACAAGATAATCTCATCTTATGGAAAAAGTGTCAAATACTTGCCTCGACTGCGATAAATCCTAAACAAGTGAACAAGCTAAAAAAACAACACCTTTTTTCTTCGAACAATAATTCCTTCTTTCTATCTCATATTACTTACTCTGTTCATAATATTCTGTTGTTAGATTTTAAATATATTTCCTTGTTAGATGTGTACCAATGCCCTTGTGATTAATGATTCATTCATTTTTGCATTTCGATATATGGTTTGATTGCTAGCTGTGATTCTTTTCGAAATGTAGTTAGTCAAGAATTGTGTAATATTCAAAGTGAATAACTTTTCACTTAGTAGACCACCTCAAGTGGACTCATAAACAATTGTGAAGACGGTGCGAAGTACCATTTGAGCACGAGTACGGGCCTAGGTACATGCGCTTATATGTATTGGGTGCTTTGAGATGTACTTGATACTTTGTACGCTACATCATTATTAGGAGCTGATAAGCTTTTAATTTTGACAAATTATAGAGTTGTTATTTAAGTCGTGAGGGAATGCGAGTACCTCTTGGATATCCGAACGAACGTGAAGAGACTGAATAAGACTTATCCAGAATATCCTTTGAAAGGACATGAAGAATCTAGATAAGCCTATTCAGAGTACTATCAGAAGAGACAAGACGACCCAAAATCTATCACGGACGCGTCCCTCCAAAATATTTTTCTTTCTTCCATTAGCAACTTATAAATAGGCCTATTTCCCTCAATTGTATCATGCCATTTAGCATTTGCATCTATCTCTTGTCTTCTCTTCCTCCCTCCCTTCTCAAGTCATACTAAAGTTCTAGGTATCAAGGGTTCGCCCGAAATTTTGAGCAACGTAGTGCATCATTCTTGGAAATGCCCTCAAGTGGTAGTATCTTGGAAATGATTGCCACAACTCATACTACACTAAAATATACAGGGTAATCATGTCTTACGCAAAAAATTTCAAACACTTGCCTTGACTGAGTTAGATCCTAATCAAGTGCAACAAAATCCAAAAAAAAAAAAATCTTCAGACAATGATTCCTTCTTTCTGTCTCATATTATTTTCTCTTTCATAATATTCTATGTTAGATTTTAAATTTTTCCGAGTGGACATTTTCCTGGTTGGATTGTGTGCCAATGCCCTTGTGATTAATGATTCATTCATTTTTGCATTCCGGTATATGGTTTATTATTTGGCACGTGGTTACGATGATTTGTTGGACAACTTTTTTCTCGAATAAAGCATTCGTTATTGACTTTCTACGTTATAGAGTACAAGCATTAAATTATCACATATAATTTCTAGTAACTAACAATATTTGAAGATTATTTTGTTCCGCAATTGGGAACCAGGTGGTGTTTTGGGGCTAATTATTATTGAAACCTACATACTTGGCGTAATATTGATTAGTCAAAAGTGGCGTACAAAGAAGAGCTCCTTAGAATATTATATATACCGAGTCTTCCAAATTAAATCAAAGGTTGGTGGGTTTGGATAACCAATTGGTAACCATGTTACATGCCTAATTTGACAACCTCTTTGACGATGTGGATGGCCTTGTATGATTAAAAATGTGGTTTGCACTATATTTTTTGGGAGTTTAGTTATCAGAAATCAAGTTATTTTTCAAGAAGATAGACGATACAGTGTTCTTTCCGAGTGTTCTAAAATTAACCATGCAATTAGTATAACCACTATTTTGGTGTAATACCAGCTGCCCAGAGGTGCTGAAGCTTGAAATATGTCAAATTTACTTTTCTTCAAGGGAAGTATACACAAATAGAAAATTGACACCTTGACAAAAAATGGGAAAATCAATTTTGAAGGTCCGATGTTGCAACGAAGGAGTTGAAGCTTGGAACACCAATAAGCATCGGCCTTTACATTGACCTGGTTAGCGGTTAGCACTATTCATCGATGGCCACGAGAAAAGCTAGTACTGTTGTGTACCTTTGTCATAAGCATCTATGTTCTGAGGTTCACATTCAGGACTAAACAGGCGAACCAGTAGAGCAGTGGATGAACTTATAGAAACAGCTCCGCAAGCAGCCCAACGAAGACTCCTCGGAACTGTGACTCTAGGACCTGGAAGGACCAAAAACCAAACTATGTAAAATCCAAGAAAAAAAAGTTGAATCATTCAAGAGAAAGGCAGAACATGGCACAAGATATAGTATTACGCATGAGCTAGTAGTATCCCTAGGCTAAACGAAAAACACTCGCACAACTATTATTCGTTTATAGCTCTGATCAGCTTGGAGTATCAACTTTCATAAGACAGTCAGACTGATGATGCAAAAAACATTGATTGACCAATCTATCAAACTCAATATAGAAGTTTTCCCAGCTTCCAACAAACCAGAACTCCATCCATGAAATCAGTCATAACCATCACGTGCTTTAAAAGCTTCAAAATCACAAGCAAAGTCTATTCCAGACAAATTATTCACTCACAAATACCAAAATGTGAAGCATTATGCTCCATCCAAGCTAATTTACGACAAAACAAAAATAGACCATATCACACCATAGTATTAAACAAAATACAGAATACCATAGTGAAGTCGGCAGAGAATCCAGAAACCAAGACCTCCTCCAACAGTGGAAATGCGAGCTGTTTGATTCATGAGCGTGGAACACGGTTTACAATCGGACCTCATAAGCTCCCCATCAGAGAATCCAACTAAGCGCCTCAGAGCCATCTGCCGAAACAAGAAGAAAGGTTAAACACAGAAAAGAAAAACCACCAGCGGCCACTCATGATCTATCATCCCACTGTAGGAAATTTTATCGAAGATTTGGACAGCAACCACAATGGTATGTGCTCGACGGCTGCGTAGATTGTAACTGTGCGCGGTGGGACTCGAAGGCTTTTTGCCTTTGCGTCCTCGCGCCGTGGTGATATAATAACGATAAAACTAAATAACTTTATTCTTAATTCTTGACTCCTAATTCATAACACAGAAGAAACAACAATCCTAAGAAATGGGGACCGGACAACTACACAAGGGAAAAAAAAACAAGAATACAACGATATTCCAACTTACATTGATGGTAGGAGCTGGGTTCGAGTGGGGATAAGAGAACGTTGCCGTTGATATTAACCAACAAGGACTATGAAATTAGAATGGAACAAGTTGTCATGGAGGTTTATAAGTTAAAATGGCCCAACAAGAAGCAGCAAATGCATTTGGATTTTGAGTAGAAATAATCAATGATGGACGAGCAAAACCAATCAAAATCACAAATCCAGAAATAAGAAAAAAATTGTCTCAAAGTCACGTTTGGTGGTTAATCCACGATAATTTATCTATTTTTGATCTCGGCAAAATCAATTTACGCGCTATTAAAAAAATTAGTTTCCACTCCATCGTTTATGATCATTCTCGATCAAAAATAAAAAAATACATAGGCCACTGGCATGGAGATAAAAAAAATGAAGTCAAATTGAAGGGATAAAACACATATGTGTTAAAAATATATTATTCCACAATCCGAAGTCCTTTTTTTTTCTAACTAGTTAAAGGACATAAAATGATGACAATTCATTCCTCATAAATTGATATTACGAGAGCATAATTCCACATCTGTGTACGATTAGACCCAATTCCCAGAATAACCAAACAAGAAGGGTCAGAAATAATAATGAGCAGATTTCAGCTGGGGAAATCACACACAGTTTAACTTCTGTCTCTGCCATTATCAATTTATGATATTATTGTACATGTCTGTCTTTCTCAACACTCATCTTCGCTAAAGTGAACAAAATGAGCAAACAATGCAAACCCAGATCAACCTTTTTCCACATTAACGCCACAATCGAAGTACCCACAAGCTAGTTTCCAATAATTCATTCACAACGGAAAGTCAATTTCTAATTATACAAAAGCGAGAATAACCAACCAAACTTGTAGAGAGCACAGAGGAGGTAAATATTTTAACTTTAGAAACGAAAAACTTACCGCTGGAAAATGATATTCACAGATGAGATGAGTTACAGGAAAGGAGGACAAAGCGGCTCCAAAACGGTCACACTGTTGTATGGTTGGGGCCGAGTATGATAAGAGGTTGAAGAAGAGGGAGAATGCTGAAGTTAGTGTTAGCTGGGCTTAAAGTTGAAGCTCACCAGCCATTTATCCATTTTCTTATTCTGGGCCAGTACCTGTTTATAGACCTCGTCTATTCATGCGGGATCAAGGAACTCATAAAGAAGAATTGGAAATAATATTAAAACACATTTATCGATAAATAATAAGGACAAAATACAATTTTATTTTATAAGGTTTTAACTTTTTGACATATGATTATCTCATGAGAAATCGACTAAAAGTGTCATGGGGTAAGAATCTTCATTTTATTTTTAGGTTCGGGTGGTTTTTCGACCCAAAATCCACTCCTTTATATGTTTTGAAAATTTCTAAATCTAACCCTAACACTCATACCAGCGCGCTGGGTACCAAAAAGAGGGCAAGACAGAAGACGATTGAGAAATAAAAACAAATTGGCGCTGCCCGTAGATGAAAATTGAAGATGATGAGGAGAAGCTCGGGGAGTATGACGACATGATCGACCATTGTATTCTAACACTCCTCTATGAGGACCCACTAATGGTGTGCTATGAGAGTTCTGTTGAAAAATGGGAGCGATTATTATTAAAATGGGCTTCGTGAAATTGTGAATTAATGGAGGGTGTTACAACGTTGTAATTACCTGATATTAAAATTTGGATTTATCAAATGACTATTATTAGCCTACATTTAAAAGGGGAAATCAATCTTTATTTTAAAATCTGTAACAGTCAATTTAAATTCAGATTTTAAACATTCCCCATCAATTCTTGTTGACGTTTTCATTGTTTAAATTCAAAATGGCTGTTACGTGTTTTTAATTAACTTTAATGCCCAGATTTGACTTGCTCATTTACTTACGTGAGCTATGCTATAAGAGGAGTCCATTCTCCTGGAGTGAAAAAGTACCAGAAGAGAATACACCCATTTTCCACATTTCCGAGAGCTTTCCTTGACCTTGTTAGTTCATTGTTACCTAAGTTATCTTAGAAAGATCCGTTTTATCTTGGGGAACCATCACCTACGGTGAAATTGGTTCTTAAGGATAGCGTCTCATACGCGACTCGGATCATTTTTCTAACCTTGTTTTACAGATTTCCAACAATCTTAAGAACCAATGGATACTGTTACCAAAGAAAATTCTCCTTCCGCTTCTGCCAACACCACTCCTACTCCCACCAATCCAAACACTACTAACCTCCCGACTGATCCAAATGGTGCTAACCTCCTGACCGAGTTAGTTCCATCTCCTACTCCATCCGTGGGAGTCCATGAAATTCCGTCAACCGCAGTCATGTTTGCCAAACCATTTCCAGATATCTTGAAGATAGAGGTATTCAACGGTGTCAACTACAAGAGGTGGCAGGAGCGTGTGCACACCGTTCTTGACATGCATGGGGTGGCTTCCGCTCTTACCAGTGCCAAACCTCCAGCTGAGGCAACCCCATTAATGCAAGAGGCTTGGCTTTATGCCAATAAGGTATGCAAGCATACAATCATAAGTACTTTATCTAATGAACTCTTCGATGTCTATTGTTCACACAAGGAGGCACGAGAGATATGGGAGTCCATGGAGGTGAAGTATACTACCAAGGATGTTGGCAAGCAAAAGTTTGTAACGGGGAATTTTTACCATTGCGAGATGACCGATGACAAGGACATCAAGATGCAAATCAACGAATATCACAAGCTGTTGGGAGACCTAAGGGCGGAGAATATTATTTTACCTGATGAGTTTGTTGCAGGTATCCTTATTGAAAAATTGGCGGCTTCTTGGAAGTCTTACAAACAACACTTGAAACATAAGCACAGGCAAATGAGCTTGACTGATTTGATCACGCACATCATCATTGAGGATACTAATCATAAGGAGGTTCAGGCAACAAAGGCCTAGGCGATGACTTCAAAGGCCAATCTGGTGGTCAGTAACTCGAACAACAAAAAGAGGTATGATAAAAAGAAACCCGATCCATATCCTAATTCCACAAATCCCTTTTTTAAGAAGAAAGGGGCATCTTTTGTGTGTGGAAAACATGGTCATGTTTCTCGCTTTTGTCGCTATAAGAAAGGAGAGTATATTCCTCCTAAACCTAAGGTAAACTTGGTTGAAGGAGATGATATTATTATTGTCGTTGTTTCTGAAGTCAACTTGATGACTACTCAAAATAAATGGGTGGTTGATTCTGGTGCTACAAGGCACATATGTGCTAACAAAAGTGACGTAGGATGACTTCCAGATGCGTGAAAATAAATTGCGGACTGCCTGTGCACAATCTGAATTGATTATTCACGTACAAAAACCTGGTCTATTTAGTGTTGGGACGTGATAACAAGGAAGAATAATTCGTGCACATGGACTTGCATACAATCGGCCAGCTGGAATTATCTAATTTCACCAAGTCCATTCAATAAGTGCATTAGTGCAATAGTTTATTAGTTTATTAAGAGGTGTCCATTTGTTTGTTTCTTTATTTCTGTCCGATTGCACGTTTACAAAATTCTGTCCATTTGCACAAGGTGTTACGTGCTCAATAAGTGCCAATTATGGCATTAGTTTATCGCATTAGGATAAATAGGAACGCTTGTGTGTCTTTCATTTTTATATTCTGTCCGTTAGGAATCTTTAATGCCTTATTTAATTGTAATAATAGGTTGTGATTGAAAAGGTGTAACGGCCAACTAGGCCCACTCATTATACGCCTATTTATAAGGCAGAATTGGAATGAATAAATTATTAAGATTTGAGTAAAAAGAAAAACAAAGGCTTGGCCTAAAGTTTGGGTGCGTCCCAAGTGATTTCGGGTGGATTCCCGTGGCGGGTGGATTCCCGTGGTTCTATAGATTGGCCCTCTTATTGGCTGCTTGTGGATTCAAGCAAACCTCAACCTAACCAACGGCAGTTATTGGTGAAGTTGTTGATTATTCGGTTACTTTTACACAACCAGTTCCCTTTTAATTTTGTTTCATTTGATCAAGCCATCCTTCAATTCACCCCAATTGCAAGAATTCGTGACCTGAATTCAGTTTGTTTGTATTCATACTAAACTGATCTCTTTACGCTTTCGCGCGTGTGTTTACCTCCTACACTCCGGTACGGGAAAAGGAAAGGTTCTTTCATATGTTCCTTGGTGATTCTTGGACTACTCCAGTTCTTGGAAAAGGAAAGGTTCTTCTTAAGTTGACTTCAGGAAAAACATTGGCTGTAAATGATGTGTATCATGTTCCCACTATACGAGCTAATCTTATATCGGTTGCTCTTTTGGGAAAAGTTGGCGTCAAAGTGACATTTGAATCAGATAAGATTGTGATGACCAAAAATAATATATTTGTGGGAAAGGGATATTGTGATCAGAGACTTTTTGTACTTAATGTTGTTGAGAACATGAATGAGAATGCATCTTCTTCCGTTTATATGATTGATTCTTTTGATGTGTGGCATGCTAGACTAGGACATATGAATGCTTCTTAGGTTAATCGGATGGAGAAACAAGGTTTAATTTTAGTCAAGGGAAATAATCTACCGAGTAAGTGTGAAATATGTGTGGAATCTAAATTGGCTAAAAAGTCGCATCGTAGTGTTGAAAGGGAAACTGAACTTCTTAGTTTAATTCATACAGATTTAGAAGATCTTAAACACTATGACTAGAGCTGGTAAGAAATATTATATCACTTTTATAGATGATTTTTCTAGGTACACAAAATTATATTTGCTTAGAAGTAAAGATGAGGCTTTTGATGTATTTCTTTTATATAAGGCCGAGGTAGAAAATCAATTGAATAAAAGAATTAAGAGAGTTAGGTCGGATAGAGATGGTAAGTATGTGTTGTTTAACGAATATTGTGAAAAAGAAGAAATTATTCATGAGATAACTCCACCTTATTTGCCCGGGTCTAATGGGATAGCGGAGAGAAAAAATAGGACATTAAAAGAAATGATGAATGCTTTATTAGTAAGTTCCTCCGCACCTAATAACTTTTGGGGGGAAGCTTTGTTAACCGCATGTCATTTGCAAAATAGGATACCGTATAAAAAAATCGGAATGACACCTTATGAGTTATGGAAAGGATATAAGCCGAATTTGAAATATTTAAAAGTATGGGGGTGCTTAGCTAAGGTAATGTTACCGGATCCTAAGAAAAGAAAAATAGGTTCAAAAACTTCCGATTGTTTATTTATTGGGTATTGTCAAAATAGTGTTGAATATAGATTTTTGGTTTTAAAAAGTGAAGTGCTTGATGTGAACACTATTGTTGAAACCAAAGATGCGGAATTTTTTTAAAATATTTTTCCTTTGAAGTTAGGAAACATACGTGATTTTCAAGTTAATGAAAATAATATGGAGATGTTTTCTGCCATAAATTCAAGTGATGATTTTCAAGTGGAATTAAGAAAGAGTAAAAGAAAAAGAAAAGAAAATTCTTTTGGAAATGATTTTTATACTTATCTTTTAGATAACGAACTTCAAAAATTTTTGGAAGCTATTTCTTCGTCGGAAGCTCGAATGTGGAAAGAAGCAATAAGAAGTGAGATTGATTCAATTTTAAAAAATAAAACTTGGATTTTGACGGATTTGCCGCCGGGTGCTAAAACCATTGGAAGTAAATAGATTTTTAAAAAGAAATTTAATCCGGATGGATAGATAGATAAATATAAGGCAAGGTTAGTGGCAAAAAGATTTAAGCAAAAACAAAATATTGATTATTTTGATACTTTTGCGCCGGTGACTAGGATTGCTTCGATCCGTGCTTTGTTTGCTTTGGCCTCTATTTATAAATTGGTAATACGCCAAATGGATGTCAAAACAGCATTTTTAAATGGTGATTTAGATGAAGAAATTTATATGAACCAACCGGAGGGATGTGTAGTTGCTGGCCAAAAAAATAAGGTGTGTAAATTGATTAAATCCTTGTATGGTTTAAAACAAGCACCAAAACAATGGCATGAAAAGTTTGATCGTACTTTGATTGATGATGGTTTCTCTTCTCTTGAAGTAGATAAATGTGTGTACACTAAGGTGATAGAAGATAAGTGTGTGATTATTTGCTTATATATGGATGCCATGCTCATATTTGGTACTTGTATTGATGTTGTACTTGATACAAAGAGATTTCTTGCCTCTAAATTTGACATGAAGGATATAGGAGAAGCAAGAGTGATATTGGGTGTAGAAATCATAAGGAAAGGTGATAGCATTATGCTAACACAAGAATGTTATGTTGAGAAGCTTCTTCGGAAGTTTGATTGTCTCGATGAGAAATCGGTGGTTACTCCTTATGATAGAAACATTCCATTAAAGAAAAATAAGGGTGATACTATTGCTCAAGTTGAGTATGCACAACGAATTGGGAGTTTATTGCATTTGATGAATTACACTCGACCAGACATAGCTTATGCTGTAGGAAGGTTGAGCAGATATACACATAATCCTGGTGTTGAGCATTGGGAAGCTCTATTAAGAGTTATGAGATATTTGAAATATATTATGAACTATGGAATAGTATATAGTGGATTTCCCGCTGTGTTGGAAGGATATAGCGATGCTAACTGGATCTCAGATTCAGATGAGATAAAATATACTAGTGGTTATATTTTCACCCTTGGAGGTGGTGCAGTTGCTTGGAGATCAACTAAGCAAACTATAATAGCAAGATCTACCATGGAATCAGAGTTTATAGCTCTAGAATTAGCCGGTAGTGAAGCTGATTGATTGATAAATTTTTTAGAAGGAATTCCTTTGGGTATAAAGCCGACATCTTCAGTGTCGATGCATTGTGATTGCCAAGCGACGATAGCTGCTGCAAAGAATAAAGCATATAATGGCAAAAGTTGTCATATTAAATTGTGACATGGCGTGATTAAACAGCTGTTAAAGGATGGAATAATATCCATAGACTATATGAAGTCAGAAGTGATTTTGGCCAATCCACTGACTAAACCTTTGTGTAAAAAGGTCACATATGAAGCATCGAGGGGAATGGGACTTCAGCCAAATTGTTAGATTAACGGTGATGGCAACCCAACTTTTATTATTGGAGATCCCATGAAGAAGGTTCATATGGGTAATAATAAGTCACGAGTTAATCACTCTAGTACTAAATTTGGTCTCTTTCCTATGGTACTGGTGTAAGAGTACTAGATTGCACTGTAGTAGGATAAGATTAAATCTTTTAATGAATCTCATAGCCCTAAATTAAGGCTGGTGTATGAAGTGCAATGTACACTTGATGAGTCACCTATATGAGTGTTGAGTTGAGCCGCTCGTATGAGATTATGGCAAAATCTCTAAAGCACTCACGAATTACCAAGCTGTGCGCATGGCCGATCTAGTGCGAAACGGCGATAACGATAAGGGCTATAGAGGTGAAGTGCAATTTATAGGGTTCAGATGTACGACATAGTGTTCTTGGTTCATAGAAGTTCCCACTTCACCATGACACTGTATATCTTCCCTGTAAGTCTAAGGATTGATTCATAGTCTGCGAGACACCATATCTAACGCACTTGCATCTATAAAGCATACTCGGAAAAATATTTCAAATTTTTTTGCTAAGTATAGCAGTGAAAAATATTTGAAATAGTAGGGGATTGTTGAAAAATGGGAGAGATTATTATTAAAATAGGCTTAATGAAATTGTGAATTAATGGAGGGTGTTACAATGTTGTAATTGCCTGACATTAAAATTTGGATTTATCAAATGGCTGTTATTAGCCTACATTTAAAAGGGGAAATCAATCTTTATTTTAAAATCTGTAACAGTCAATTTAAATTCAGATTTTAAACATTCCCCATTAATTCTTGTTGACGTTTTCATTGTTTAAATTCAAAATAGTTGTTACGTGTTTTTAATTAACTTTAATGCCCAGATTTGACTTGCTCATTTACTTACGTGAGCTATGCTATAAGAGGAGTCCATTCTCCTGGAGTGAAAAATACCAGAAGAGAATACACCTATTTTCCACATGTCCGAGAGCTTTCCTTGACCTTGTTAGTTCATTGTTACCTAAGCTATCTTAGAAGGATCCATTTTATCTTGGGGAACCATCACCTACGGTGAAGTTGGTTCTTAAGAACAGCGTCTCCTACGCGACTCAGATCATTTTCTAACCTTGTTTTACAGATTTCCAACAAGTTCCTCCCTCGTGGTGCTAGTCACGACATCCAGATGTACGATGTTGTCTACTCCATGTGAAAGCGGATTAAAGGCCACAACATAGCACATATATGTTGATTTCAAGTGTCAATCTTACCAAATTTGAAATCATGCGCAAAGTGCTTCAATTGCAATTTAAGAGACTGATTTCCAAGTTTATTCTGAAGAAAATGATTCAAGTGGAGTTCATTAAAGTTTATTATTGAAGAGCCATGAAATTGGCATTCATTTATGTCGAAAAATAATATTTTACCACCAAAGATCTTGAGGATCTGTTTTCTCTCATTTGACAACTATTTAAAAAGTTTTATTTCAGTCATTAGTTTTAATTAGAAAAATTATCTTTCAGTAATTCTTTGGCTTATTCAAAGTTGATTATCACGTTTGTAGTTTTCCTAAAAGGCTTAGAGTTGCTTCTTATTTAGGTTTTCTATCTAGCCACACTTTTTTCTTTTTAGGAGTTATTTAGGATATTTTTTTATTTGGTGTTACTATTCATTGCAAAATATCAAAATGGCGTTACTGTTTGCTAAATTGTGAAATTGGTGTCCACGTTGGACCGTCGGAAAAAAATTCCATTTACTGGGAAAAAATGGGATTTTGCCCCGTTTAAACCAATAAACGGGATTCCGTTCCAATGTTCATCACGCTGCAGGACGGGAAGCTGTGCATACCAATGTAATTCTTCTACTTCCATCTGAAAGCTTCGCTCTTCTTCTTCAATTTCCTCGTCATTTACTTCTTCTTCCTCGTCTGCTTCTTCTTCTACCTCCTCTTCTTCTTCATCATAATCCGAGTCCAAGTTCGTGGTTGCATATGGAGTAGTTGAGTCCAATCCCAGATCCACTTCTTCTTCCGATTGGCTTTCTTGGATGGGAATTGGTTCATATTCCTCACATGTTCTCTTCTCCACAATTATGTCCATTGCTATTTCACTCGCGTTTATCCCATATAAATTGACCATGGTCTGAACCATTTTGACAACATCTTCATCATGTTTAATAATCACTGGCCAAAACTTTCCTGAAGCAACAGGACATCTAAATAGCAATTCATCTATTTCTTCATTATCGTCAAAAGAAATCTTTTCAACCACTTTTTGGCATAACCGCTCGTATGTTAATTTATTTTCGTGAAACTTCAACCTCACTTCACATCCTCCTTCGTACTCAAAACTGGTAAGCCTATTTCCTTACCTTCTCCATCGTACAACACTCTAATTCGAACAGTTCGCGGAGATATTTTAGATAGATCTACATAAAAAATTTATAAATATGTTTAAACAATTTGAATTAAAAATCTATCCCTAATTAATTCAACCACATCATTTTGACTTACGAGTTATACATTATCAATACTTAACAACAAAAATCTTACCTAATTCACGAATTTAATAACGACAATTTGAAAATTCAAAAATAATAACCACCATTCTTTATCAATTATTAACTTTCAAATTTCAACAATATCAATAATTAAAAATACAAATCTTACTTAATTCACGAATTTAATAACGACGGTTCAAAACTAACAATAATTAACTATATTAATCTTTCCTAATTCACAGATTAATAACATTAGTTCAACAAATCAAACTAACAACAACTATTCTTAATCGATTATCACGTTTTAACAATCACCATTAACGATAATTAACTATACTAACACAAAATAACCACGGCTCAAAAATTCATAAACAAACTATATCACAAAAATCAATTACAATTAATTACCTGCTTGAAGCTTGAATCCAAAGCTTCAATCAGTGCACAAAACATAATTTTGGCCCTACAACCTGTTTTTTCCTTCTGTGAGCTCGTTCTCTGAGAGCTCCTTGTTATAGCTGAATTTTGACCAAAAAATGGGACTTTTCCCGTTTATTGGTAGATAGAAAATCTAAGAATCGAATTCTATCGTAAATTCGAGATTTCATGTCGGGAGGCTTAGATAACCAAAAAGGGCCAAATCCCGTTTATTGGTCCGGTAAACGGATTTCTATCCTGATTTACCAATAAACGGGATTTTGGGGCATTTTTTTGAAATGGATTGGATTGCCATTTATTGGTTTACACGGGGAGAAATCTCATTTTTTGGTCAAGTAAACAGGATTTTTCCCCGACCGTCCAGCATAGACACCAATTTCGCAATTTAGTATACAGTAACACCATTCAGATATTTTGCAATGAATAGTAACAAAAAAAATCCCAGTTATTTTTATTATGAATATCTTTGTAATATTGAGCCTATTTATAAAATGAAAATGCTTATCTCTAACTCCATGATCATATATTAAGAAACGTGAAACTATAATTATGAATAAATAAATAAATATATAAGTAGACGGACCAGTCCAGTACGAGCTTGAATTTGGTGTTGTATGCCGATTGGGCTATGGTACCATATTGGATCAAACCTAGATCTTTTGATAAATAAGAAAAATTAGTTTGTTGATCAAACAACATAGATAAGGAGAAGGTATTTTCATCTTTTGGAAACAAAAGAAGGAAGAGAGAGAGAGAGGAGATTACGTCGAAGGAGAAGGAAGAAGAAGGAAAGAGAGCTCGCAGACACGCTGCACCTCAAAGAACCTCTCTAGCAAGAACGATCTCGACGACAGTAATGCGGAGTTTCTCCTTTCTTAGATTCCAGAATCAAAATCTACCGGAATTATCAAATTGCTTGTACTATTGATCGACAACTCTACTGAGATTTTGAAATCATTACTTTGATGTCGTCATTCTCTCTTGTCGGCGATGGATTTATGGTTTGTTGATAAATGTGTGGTTGATTTTGTTGATAGTTTGCCTACATTATTCATTGGTTTACCTAATTTATTCTTTAGTTTTCACAGTTATATTCACTAGTTTCCTAATTTATTCAATGGTTCACCGTTCTCTCCATGACAACGATGGATTGATCAGATTGATTCAATAGTTTAGCATGATTAATTCTATAGTTTGGTATATTTGATTCAATAAATTTCTCTAATTGATACAATAGTTTGGTATATTTGATTTAACGATTTGATTCAATGGATTGGTATGTCTCATTCAATAGTTTAGTCTTTTTAATTCAATAGCTTAGTCTATTTTATTTAGTAGTTTGGTCTATTTGATTCAATAGTTTTGTCTAGTCGATTCAATGGCTTTGTCTGTTTGATTCAATGATTTGATCTTTTTTATTCAATAGTTTTGTTTATTTAATTCAATAGTTTGGTATATTTGATTTAATTATTTGTATATTTGATTTAATATTTTGGTCTGTTCGATGAAAAATATCTAAACATTAATTATTTGATATACCATCAAATTAATTATTATCAAATTAATTATTATCAAATTAATTATTATCAAATTAATTATTTAACACGATATACCGTCGAATATAACCAAAAAAATATCAAATATAATTGGGCAAACTATTTGATTTGTAACCGGATAAACCATTGAATATAACTAGCCGAATGATTTGATATACCGCGCAAACTATTGAATATGACTCGCAAACTACTGAATATAAATGGGTTTATCACTGAGAAGATCAAAGACCCATACATTCACAAATCACAAGCCCATTGTTAGATTGATTCAATGGTTTGATAAGTTTGATCTATTTGATTCAATGGATTTATCTAATTGATACAATGACTTAGTAGGACTGATTCAATAGTTTAATTCAATAGATTGATCTGCCTCGAAAAATTATTGAATATAACTCACAAAGCATAGAATATAAATGTGAAAACCATCAAATAATATGGACAAGCTATCGACAAAATCAACGAAGTTTGAACACAGAGTTTGGACGTCAGCGCGGTTATGAGGATACCGAGGTGGGTGGAGTTCTAGAGTGATGTCCTTTGTGGATCGACGGAGAAAAAATTCTGGCACTTTATCGTCATCAGAATCGTCCTCGCTCGAGATGTTCTTCTAGGTACGACGGGTCTCTAGATTCTCCTTCCTTCTCCATCTCCTTCTCCTTTCTCGTTCTCATATCTCTCTCTCTCTCTTCCTTTTTTTAGTAGCTGAGTTTTTGCTTAATTACTATATCTGTTGTACTGTGTACTACAATACTAAATGAGAACCCCGGTCTAATTTGATCTAGGCTGCCCGTTGAAAAAACTGGATTATATCACAAATTTGACTATTCTCGATGCTTCCAGAAGGCTCCTCTCTCGCGCCTGGAATGTCAATATGCGATCCATTAACGCGTGGCAAATACTCAATTAGTCAATTATTGTTCACCAAAATTATTCTTACACTATTATTTTTCACCGAGAACACATTAGTTTTTTCTAACAGGGTTTTTAACATTTGTAAGATTATTAATTGAACCAAATCTTATCAGTTCATTGCCTTTTGGTATAGGTCATCTCTGACGTAATTCACCACACTTTTATTCAGTTTTCACGATAAATATTACAAGAATACAGTTCTCTTGAGAAGAACATGTGGTGATGATTGATATAAAATAATATTAATTTCAGAAAAGTTGAAAATAACTTTGACAAAAAAATGAAGTCAACAAAAAATAATTCCACGATTGGTCTACCAATTATGGCCGTCATAAATACTTTTCCCACTAAGAAATAGGGAAAGCAATTAAATTCCTTTTAAAATGGATTTCGGTTTTTCGGTATGCAGTTAAGGAATAGCAATACTCATTGGTAATTTTATGGTAGTTAAATTGTGCTAATAAAATTTTTAAATTAAGAATAAATTTTTTAGAATAAATTTTTTAAGGTTTGGCTCAAATTTGATTACCCAAATCAAAGTCACTCCTATGACATGTATGTATTTAAATTCTCTTAATCATTGTAAATATTTATATATCCAAATTCAACACCTTGAGCCTGTGTCGGATGCCTAACCTCTCTAATAAAAGGTATAAACTAAAGACAAAGGAGACGAACCAAAAACTGTTCTCTTTGAGAGGAAACTCCAAGGAAGCCTATAAATCCGCGTTGACCGTAATTACCTCACAGCATACAAAGCCTAAAACGTGCCAAAATTGTACAAAAGACGTCCGTCCAAATTTTCCCAACCCCGTTGCATTTTCCTGAAGTGGACCCAACCTCATAAAAACACCCTACATAAATACCCAACAAGTAGTCCTCAACGAAATCATCCATCCACATAAAAAAAATCACTAAATTCTCTCCCGAAACACAAAATCCTTTCTGCTCCAAAGAAATATTGTGCCTCGTTCAATAGAAAATGGACAGGAACAGCTACGAGACTTCGTGGGCAGACCAATGGGATCCGGTGGACGACCATTATGTCCCTGAGAAGAGCAACAACAACAACACGGCCAAATACAAGAACAAGGTTGGTGAAGGTCTGGTTAAGACCAAATCGGTAGCTTCAACTGGCTTCAAGAAGGTTAAGGAAGGCACTTCCGTTGGCGTCCAGTGGATTAAGAACAAGTACCAAAAGACTACCCACAAAGGCTAGAACATATCATTATTTTTGGTGCGCGTGTAGTATATTGATCATAGTGTGTATATTGATTATGTATGCTTGTTATTGATTATGTATCATTTTCTTTGTGATTAATTATTCATTTTTTTACATACCGAGTTTATCAATTGAGATTTTGAAAAATCAGAGTTTTCATTTTCATTTTTGATTTTTCGCACATTTAAATTATGATCGTAAATTTTTGTGTAAACCTTGTATCATTAAATAAATATATTTTGTCAAATGAAAGTTACTAAATTTTTTGGTCACCGAAAGGTGGCTCTGGGTTAGGTTCGGACTAGGCCAAGACCGTCCAGACCGAACAAAAAGGTTGACGCTTGAAGTGACATTATTGTAATATTAGAGAATATGCATGGGCAATTTGGTAAAAGATTTTCTTTCTTCGTCCCTTCTTCTTATCCCTCCTCTTTCTCCCACCATTCTCTTTTCCATTTCATCAATGAAGGTGATGAAGTAATATGCACTATGTGCTGCCCTCACATTTATTTGACCACATATGTCTAAGTAGACTAATTGAAATGGAAATTCAACTCTAGTCCTAGTCCGGCCTTAGCTAGACAGTTTAAGCGATCTTAACCCATATGGCCTAATCTAGAATGCCACAGCTTAATATCATCTTTCGACAAATTTAAGCTAGTGATTAAGGAGTAACTTTCACAAGGATCAATATCCATCATGAAAAAAAAACTTTTCAATCTATATTCATGGCCATAATAGGCATCATCCAAATACAACCTAACAACGTCATTCAGCTTCATCTATTCCTAGTTTGGAGGCAACAAATAGATGATAGCTTGAATCTATTGCTTACTATTGAGAACGTGATCAGCCTCAGCCATATCACTAATTATGTTGGACATTATCCTCAAATGTTTCTACATAAGAACTTCGAGATGCTTTTTTTAAAGGTACTAATCCTTATTGTCAAAGTACAAATCTGACACAAAAGCTTCCCAAATATCAATTTGAGGGGTATCCCAAAGTTCTTTCGCATTCTCGTAAACACAAAATTGCCTTGTGATTTTATCCATATACAACTCAGCAATATCAAACATGCAACAGAGTTCTTATTATTCCAAACAGAATAGGCATAACAATCACGCTTATGCTGTGCAGTGTTGCCTTCATCAGGCTCTAACATAATTACAAATACTAGCTCAAGAACCTCTTATTCTTCGAACATGTACTAGATTTTCATGCTCTAGAAGAAACTGACATCTCTATAGGGAATTTAAAATACAAGAACACATCAGAAAATTTGATTTAGGTAATATGAACCAGTTTACTAAATACTCACAACTTCAATGACACAGAGTCTTTGATTAGTCTCAAAATCGAAGTGAGTCGCTAGCGTGCTTCCCATTACCATTCAAGAGTTAATCTCAAACCAAGGTCATTCAAAGTACATATCTAGTAAACTCAAGTGGATGCAAATAAACAAACACATTTTGTTCATTCACATAATAAACTTCCGTACATATCTGAGATTGTACAAACAAAAGTATAAATATACTCAGATAAAGGTACACAACAGTAGATATGGCAAAACTAATCACACATCAAACCCTAGAAGGGTGTCTTGAAGTTCAAGTCTGAGAATCTATATCCATCTCTAGATTAGTTTCATTAGACTTTAACAGGATAACATATTAACATACAATGGTTGTACTCTCAAAGGTTCACCACAGTGAACAAAATTGAGTCCAAATCCATTTGAACAAGACCAAAGGATACACATAAATGTATTCCTTAGCTGAGTAGCAGGTTATCTCAAAACTGCTTCTCAACTTCAACACAGTAGGGGGACACATCTCCCTTAAGAGGCCTTTATGCCATAAATGCTTCAAAAGCATGAGAAGAGCAATCTTATGGTTGTACACTAGGGGATTCCAAAGACTGCTCATGCCTTATTGGATTTTAAGGGTCGTTAGCAAGTCACGAAACATTGCTGGCCAATCCTCCCCTAAAAATGTAATCACCAAAACAAATGGCATCTTGCATATCTTTATGCACTGTATTGATGTGTTCATATTTTCCAATGTTTGGATAACTCCAGGTGGACATCGTTATCTAGCTACTCATGCCAAATAATTTTTGGGTCAAATTTCATATTTTCCAAAAATAAGATTGAAAATTGAATTTTCAATCTTCCGATGACTCATCGTATGATTTATATTATGTCTAGTAATTTTTGAAACATATTCCATAAATTTTATAGGTTTTAAAAAATAACTAATTTTTAACAAACCTATTTGAAAAAATAGATTTTTTCTAGTCAAATTTTGGAATTTAATTGAACAAAACTCATTTATCCAATTAAAATACAACATTTCTCCTAAATTTGACTCAATTTTGACATCAAAGTCAAAATAAATCAAATTTCGGACTTAATTGAATACAAAATTAATCGTTAAGGATCAATTTATAATTCAATTAAAAACTACAATGACTGATTTATAAAAAACCAGTCAGGGAATTTAAGATTTTTGCAAAAAAATTACAAAATTATGAAAATGCCCCTCTCAAAAAAATCTGGGGTTTTCTCTCTCCCTAACTTTCTCTCTCCTCTCTCGCACCCAAAAACACCCTGACCCATCACCTACGACATCTCCCAGACGGCGGAGAGTCATCCCCCGCTACTGCAAGGGATCGACTCACCGTGACCTTCCAATCACGACCTTACCACTTCTGTCAATTGCCATGCCACGGTTGTCATTTGCGGAGGACATCTCCCTCTAGTAGAATCCGAATTGGACCTCTATGACAGAGGGCAAACGACGGCAACTTCCGACGAGAACTTGACATCAAAATGTTAAGGACTCATCGGCGGTCATGTTCCGACTTATTACAAGTCTTGGTTTGGCTGGAGTAAGCCAAAATCACAAAGAGAAGATTTGGGTGAAAATTTGCCCGATTAGAGTTCTCCGGAATTGAATGAAATGGCAAAATTTCAATTCAATCCCAGGTTCTTTCCCAAAACTACACGAAGATCCTAACAAAAGGAGCCACGTCGATAGGAAAATTACGATTTGGTACTTTATAATTTTGCGTGTTTACGAATTAATCTAATCAATTTGAACAAATTTCAATTTAATACAAATAGTAATAAATCGAATATCAATTAAATACCAACAGATTGTAAGATTCAATTCAATCACAATCACAATCACAATGATATTTAAATCACAACAACAACAAATTATTCGATTTAAAATATCATTTGATTATCAAAACATGGTAATAACCATGCTCTGATACCAATTATTGGGGGATCCGATCGTAATTATCAATTAATTACGCCCGAATCTTATTTAATTAAACAACATTAATTAAACCATACTTACTTGTTGAAGCGAGTACGTCACAGGTTTCTAAGTCCATTGGTCTTGATCAGTAACCGTGAGTTACTGGCCGAGTTACGATCACATTCTAACGGATCATAACTTGGTTTCCATGATTGGCCATAATGTATATCTTGGAAAATATTAAGTACTAAACTGATATTTTCCTATATGAGTGGATATCTAGATAGGGCTGCCGTAAACATCGAGCTTAGCTTGCTCGAAACTGTCAAACTTGGCCTGTCCAAAACTGTCAAGCTTGGCCCACCCAAAACTGTCAAGCTTGGCCCACCCAAAACTGTCAAGCTTGGTCTGCCCAAAACCATCGAGCTTGGCCTGCCCGAAACCATCGAGCTTGGCCCGCCCGAAAACCGTTGAGCTAGGCTTACCCAAGGGCAAGGCTCAACCATAATCCATCGACTTAGGCCTGCCCAAGGGTAGGGCCCAGCCAAAAATAG
The DNA here is from genome assembly GCA_012979155.1 of Hypericum perforatum. Classification (NCBI taxonomy): domain Eukaryota; kingdom Viridiplantae; phylum Streptophyta; class Magnoliopsida; order Malpighiales; family Hypericaceae; genus Hypericum; species Hypericum perforatum. The sequence goes on along the minus strand of SOPF01025304.1, from coordinate 59,973 downwards.
TTCAGAACAGCTCGTGGCAGCATGCTCAAATGATGGCTAAGGGCCCTATTTATAGGGAAAGCAAGTAGCTGACAAGCAGTTGACAAGTAGCTTACACATATCGCCACATGGCTCATCACGTAGTTCCACGCATTACAAGCCTGAACCTAGCAGCTGAGTCAGCAACTACATAAGTAGCTGCTCAGCTACCTGCTTACTTTTCATGCTTATCTATTAGGATAGTGCTTATCCGTTTGCTGACGTTAGCGCCTATCCATATGGATAATGCCGGTCCACTAACCGATCCAATGTTCGAGCCCATTTGGCCCGAGCCTAAATTTGCACGATGAATGTAATCCGAGCCCGGAGTCCAACAGAAATAAAATACAAGACTCTAAAAATTGATAATAAAAAATATGATTGAATAAAAAGTAATGTTATTAGTTTTACAAACGATTCATGTGGCAAATAAAGTCACAATAGGAAGATGTAGCCAGAAAAAATAGCATTCCATTTAAAATAAACCAGATTGCATAAAAAAAAGAAAATACATCATTTTGAAACTCCTGTTTATTAGAGATGCAACTGCATCCTGTACCCTTTGAACACCACCGGCCTGTACTCCTAATAGTTAGGGGTACAATGATCAAAATACGTCATTTTGAAACTCCACGCACTAGAAGAGGACATATTTTGGTACTAAATAATCATAGATTTTAGCACAAAAATTATGGGGCAAACCATTTAAATTTTTAAATTTTGAAAATCATAGACATGAAGAAAAAGAAATCGCACAAGAGATTTTTGAAAACTACGGCACAAACCACGATGAGATTGCAGCTTAGAGATTTTAGGTCAGATATATCAACTTAGATCAAGGCGACATTTAAGATCATTTGCAATGAGATTTCAACTCAGATCATGCCGAAAAAAACGAATAGATTCCATCTTTTAAACCCTAACTCCCAATCTTGTAGGAGGTTCATCGTTCAAATGAATTCCATCATAGATCTCCCATCATCTTCATCGATGATTAAAGGTAAAAGTTCAAATTGTTTGATAAAATTTGTTCAAGTGGTTTCTCCTCAATCATCTTCATCGCATAAGTACGTTCAAGTAGTTATTCAAGGTATTTGTCCAATGTGTTCTAATGGTTTGGTGGTGTATGTTTGAATGATTTGGGCGCGTATGTTCAAATAATTTGTCAAAGTATGTTCAACTGGTTTGTCAAAGTATGTTCAAATAGTTTGTTAACGTATGCTCAAATGGTTTGTCCAAATGTGTTCAAATGGTTTGTCCAAATGTGTGCAAATGGTTCATTGAGCTGTCGTTAAATAGTTTGTCCAACTATGTTCAAATAGTTTAGTTAAATGTGTTCAAACATCACTTTATTCGTAATGAATAAAATACTATATAATGTAGAACCTGAAGCGCCTACTTTGATATGCAATATCGATATGCAAAATCTTATAAGTACGTTCAAGTGGTTTGTCCAATTATGTTCAAACGGTTTGTCTACCTGTGTTCAAATAGTTTGTCCAATGTGTAGATCATGAACCTCCTACTGGTGATTTGATATGCAATATCAATATGCAACATGGTATAGGTACGTTCAAGTGATTTTTCCTGTGTGTTAGAGTGGTTTGTCCAACATGTTCATGTGATTTGGCCATATATGTTCAAATGGTTTTGTCATTTTTTAACATTATCGAATTACTACAGTTGATAATTGGGAGAAACTGGAGAAAAAAGAAAAAATGGATGCACAAATAGTTTGTCATACCTCATGATTTGGAGGAATTCTATCTACACTTCCTACAAGCACCAAAAAGATTTTAGTGCTCGTTGTCAACATAGGACAAAAAGGAAATTAATGGCCAGAGTATCATATACTATGTAAAGTATATGTGTAGCAAGAAGGAGTTCCATAAACCATGTAATAAGGTTAACGTAGATGATGCTCAACCTTATGATCAATGAGAAGAGAGAGTTGATTGTGGAGCATTTATCTATTTCAAGTATGACATGCATAAAACTGTATTTCTCATACACACATTGGCCATGAAGCATAATGGCCATATGCTATACTCTGGTGAGTTTTTGCACATGCACAGATCTAGCCTATCGATGAACTCTATTCAAAAGCATATTGTTCGAATGAACAGTAATGCTTGAATACCACTTAGATCATGTTACAAACTAAGGGCATTGAATGCTGGAGAAAAAGAACATCTAGGTTTCCTTCATGTTGACCTAAAAAACCATCTTGGAAGCTAAAGATAGAAGTTAATAATACATGATAAAGCCACAGTGCTACTCGAGTACTTCATAATGAGAGCAACTAACAAAATATATTTTCTCTATAAAGTAGAAATTGATAGTGAAGAACAAATTGCGAATATTTTTTGGGTGAATCGAAGAATGAGGATGGATTAGAAGTGCTTTGGAAATGCTATATGCTTTGACATGACATTCAAAACAAACAAAAATTGTCAGCCATTAGGTATGAAAACCCTAACTTAACTATCTTTGTTGGTGTGGTGAATGTTTTTTTTGTAAGTCTTCTTAATATATTCAATTGGTTTTATTCATTATCTTTGTATGGTTTGCTCTGATATGATTGAATGATTTAGCCGTGCTTGTTCAAATGGTATAGCCATGAATGTTGAGTGGTTTAACCATATATGTTCAAATGGTTTAGCTATTTTAAATGGTTTGATGGTTCATACATCATGCAACACTCTTTGTTGGATATGACAACCATCGTATGAAGACTATTTTTGGTATAACTCTTTTGTTCGATAAGACAACAGATTTATTTTAATGATTTTACAAGACTTTTTTAAGGTGCATGGGTGGCTAAGCACCACAAACTATTTTCACCAATCAAGACAAAGCTATCCATCAGGTCCGAACTTACGGGCATGAGTAGCACTATCTTTGCATATGGCATATTTATTTTAGAGAATACAAAGAAGAATCTCAACCATCTATACACACTAATGATGGCAGATTTATTATTTTATTTGATAAAGGAGGTAGACAATGAGGAAGAATTTGATTATGAATGAAAACTAATGATACAAGACTGTTTCAACTCTGTTGAACACAAGGGGCTTACTGAAATATACAAGTCAAGAACAAAATAGTCGTCTATATGGGTTAGACAACACTTTACAGCCAGGATAATCACAACACAAATGGTTGAATCCTTCAATAGCATTATAAGGTGATATCTACAGCTTGACAATAACTTCTATAATTCTTCCCATATTTTGACAATCTTTTAGATGGTAGAAGGTATCATGAAGTATCCCTCGCAGAATTTGAGTCTAAGGATAAGAGGCGTAAAAATAAAAATAGATGCAACCCATTATTAAATTCAACAAAAATCTATACACTTTGCGTGTATAAAAAGTTTCAAGTTGTTCTGTCAAATTCAAATGGGTTTTCTATATATATTTAAATAGTTTGGTCAACTATGTTTAAATAGTTTTGTTAAGAGTGTTCAAGTAGTTTGGGAAAGTCTGTTCAAATAGTTTTGTCAAGAGTGTTCAAGTGATTTGGTCAACTATTTTCAAATGGTTTTTCTATATATATATTCAAATAGTCTTATCAAGAGTGTTCAAGTGGTTTGGTGAAGTGTATTCCTGGAAAGGAAGGAATGAAATTCAAAAGGGTTACAGTTGCTTGACAGAACTACGCCTTCTTTTCTTTCCTTTCATGACCTTAACTCAAAACCTGCTTCTCCCATTTACTCTTGGTCGAGCATATGAGCTCAGTTTTCTTTAAATGGAAAGCAGAGACAATAATTTCAACATCGTTAGCAATCCTCCGATGTTGATCATGAAGGAGAATAAAGTCTCCATAAAAAAATAGCTTGACACCTCCACTCCAAACCAAAATCTTCTATGCTATTACGCATAAGGTCGTACGCCACTACAATCAAAACCAAACTGAAGATCCTTACAAGAAGTATTACTACAAAACCAATCCATGAATGCAAAGGAGTAGAAGGGACGTTGATGCTCATTTGGGAATAAAGAGATTTCAGATCCATTTAGCAAAGTGACACTCACATAAAATATGTAAACAATCCTAAACAGAGTATCCACATTATCAGCAACTCACTTTTTTAGTCGATGAGCGTAAGGAGTGATAGGGCAGGATCAAGTTTGAAAGGAATGGGGACAGGGAGGAGAGGCGAAAGAGAGATTTTTGAGCTTGCAAGCAGCAAGCCATTGGTTTGGCTACCACTGATGTGGAGCACCGTGAAAAGGTGCCTATTGATGACTTCTTTTTCCTGATCTCTTTACAACTTAAGCAAAGCGATTAACAAAGGGATTTCAGTCTTGGGGTTAAGGCTCATACGCTCCACCAAGAGTAAATGAGAGAAGTAGGTTTTGAGTTGAGGTCATGAAAGGAAAGAAAAGAAGGTGAGGTTCTGTCGGGCGACTGTAGCCTTTTTGAATTTAATTATTTTATATCAAAATAGTGTATTCAAAATTGTAATTTGTTCATACCATGTGCAGATACTATCAGACACTATAATATTTACAAATGTTCAAATGTAGAGCCTATACTAAAGTTAGATGAGAGAATGATGTCACAAGCCAAATATAATACTCTCTTGCTCTTGTCGCTTATATAAGATGGCTAGTTTATTTTATATAAACATTCTCAGGGTTATGGATACTCTAAGAATCCTTGAAGATGAGGAAGAATTCAGAGTACTGCCTACAATGTAATACACATTATAAAAAGGTGAACAGTGCATGCAAGGGATAGATTGAAGTCATTCACACTTCCTGTAACAAGGTGTCTGCGTGGTGAAAATAGGCAAAGGTTGGATGATAAAATGCCAAATACTAGACTTGGCAAACAAAGCCTCGTTAGACACTGAGAATCTCTTACTTTTAGAGGACCTCATTGCTAGTATTAGAAGTATTATACGACAAGGTATAAACATTCGATTACAAAACAACCAAGTAAGTGGTGATGTTCAGCCATCAACATTTAAGTCAATCATGAAAACTATAAAGATGAGGAAGAATCCAAAAAGAATAAAGCATAGGTGGAAGAGTGCAAGCGAGATTGCTCGAATGAACAAAAAGGCAAATTTCAAATGTTTAATGATAGACATGAATAAGCCAACCTAGTAAATAATTTATACCATCATAGGATACTTCGAATAGGATGGCCAATTATGTTTGCATTATTTATTCAATTGTAATCGGATCATTTTTTGTCAAAATATTTGTCATAAAAATTGTTCGTACAAAAATGTAGAAATAATTAGACCCTTTGATGTGACAAAAAGAATATTCAAATGTTTTATCCAGCTGTGTTCAAATGGTTTGTCAAAGTATGTCCAAATGGTTTGTCAAGTATGTTCAAATAGTTTGTCAAATTATTTACAAATAGTTTGTCAATGTACTTTCAATTGGTCTATCAAAGTATGTTCAAATGATTTGTCACAATATGTTCAACTGGTTTGTCACGTAAGTTCAATTCATTTTGAACATACATGTTGGAATATATTCACCCAAAAAAATGAAAAATAAAACATATGTATTCAAGTCCTATATAATTGATCAACAACAATCTATATATTCACCTATTTACCAACAACAACACCAATCCTATTTGCAAGTATTTCTTTTGCCTTTATGTTGCTTCCATTATTAAACTTTCTTCTACACTAATGGCAATACAAGGTTGTTGGGATGTACCACCATATCTAGGAACATCCTCATTCTAGTTTGTAGTAGAAATAAGTTTGTCTTCCAATACTTTTTATATACTAAATCAACCTGACCACCTCACCATGATGAATTGTAAAGTCTACAATATAGACAAATGTACAATCTACAAGTATAATTATCAAGTTGCTTTGGCATATGGTGTAAGACAACAAACTCCTTGATGTCCAACACAAACTCATATCCATTGCCCATTTCAAGTTATATCCTCAGATAATACATGAACAATCCTGTTAGCTTTATTGCATGTCTGAGTAGCAACTGCTCTTTCTCTAGACTAACTGATAGCCTATCCAGTATATAACATCCTTGGCTCACACATTCGATGACAAAAACTTAGAAGTGATCACTATAATGCATTGGGAACATCCATTGTCATCATAAACAAATGTCAAAAAATGTCACAAAAATTATATTTAAAAGTAGGGATAATTCCCATCAGGCCCCTCGGGTTTGCGGAAATTTGTTTTTTCAAGAACTCCCATCAATAAAAGAAAAAAGCGAGTACAAACAGTTCAGAAGCCCACAAAACATCTGCAGACCAACAATCCTGGTTGTTAGGTGGGGCTGAGAATCCCTCACCAGCTAGCCAACAGACTTGGTAGTCAGGCAAGGGAGATTAAGCTAACCTCATCAGCTAGCCAACAAGCCTGGTAGTCAGACGAGGTAAGAGGAAAGGGACTACTAAAGACAAATCATGTAGAGAAATCGGCATGACCCAATCGCTTGGAGTCCCTAAAAGCCCAGGCTCAGTGCCCGGTACATCATCCACAGCAGGTCTCAGATGAATAAACATAAGATCCTCAAGGGACAAACCTGTGGTAAGGCTGCCCTGACATGTCGCGGCCTACCAACCCTATGAGCGATGAAGGAAGGTTCGGCCACCAGCCATCCTCTGAGAGGTGAGTCAGAGCATCCGCGACCGAGTTCCCCTCCCAGAAAATATGCGTGACACGAATCAGCATCTGTGCATAGATCTGTGTCATACGGAGCCAGCGGGAGCGCCATTTCCAAGGGACTGCCGCCTATGGGGTCAGGAATCTGGTGAGGACATACATGCAGTCAGTCTCGATCCATAGTCTGTGCCATCCACGCTCATGAGCTACCTCTACTACTAGGATAGCCGCAAAGAGCTCAGCCTCAAAAGCAAAATAGCTGTAGATGCTCTGGCTGAAACAACCCCTGACAAAGCCTCTGCTGGTGCAAAATACCCCAGTAGATCTACCCAGTCCCGGGGCCCCTAATGAGCTACCATCCGTATTGCACTTTAACCAGTCCAAAGGGGGGCAGTGCCAGGTGACCTAGATGATATGCGGAGCCCGACCTAGCCTCGGTGCAATACGGAGATCTCATAGTAGTGACTGCTCACACACTAACGAGAAGTACCTCCCTATGTCAAAAATCACCGTCTCGTTGACCAACCTGTGGAGTAGAACAATCAAGGTATCTAAGCTCCGCCGCTGGTCACTGAATATGTGCGCATTGCGCTCCATCCACAAAAGCCAACCGGCAGAGACAATAGCCACCCTCCACAGTCGATCCACCTGTAGGCTGAACCTCTGATGGATCTCCTCTGAGATCAGCTCATTGAGGCTCAAGAAAGGCCTCCATGCTACTCCAAAAATACCAAAGATGTACCGCCAGAGGGCAGCAGCAATTGGACAGCTAACCAATAAATGATCGAGGGACTCAGCGTTAGCCAAACACATACAGCACATGCTCGAGTTGGTAAATCCCCTATGGAGCATGGCATCAGTAGTGGGAAGAGCTCCTAGAATAGTATGCCAAATAAAGTAGATCGTCTCAACAGAATGGCTGCATCCTAGATCCAAGAGCCCCAATGTACCTGAAGACAGCTGGGACGAAGGTGGTCGTAGGCAGCTTTAGAGGTCAGAATGCCATCCCGAGCATTGGCCCAGACTGTCTTGTCAATACCTGGAGGGCCCAGCTGATAATGTCTGATGTCCTGGATGATGTCGGGGAAGGCCTGGCAAAATTGTCTATGGAAAACCCAACGACCATCCTACCAGTAGTCTGCCACCGTGGTAGTACACAAGTAATACAAATGCTCAGGGAAGCCCACCCGTTCAGCAATGATATATCCCAGCCAATTGTCTAACCAGAAATTGGCTGTAGAGTCCTCTCCCACAAGCACAAGCGAAGACTGCATAATATCCGGAAGACAGTTCCTCATCCCTTGCAGGATAGAAGAATGGGCGTACCTCTGTGTGGTCATACTTATCATGTCAATAGTGCAATCTCGGATGCAGTCTAAATACTGGGATGACCCGTGAAGGATAGTCCATGTGAGGCGGCTCAGGAATGCCAGGTTCACCTGTCTGATCGAATGGATTGGACCGTCTTCCACCTTCGGGGCGCATACTCTATCCCAGGACACCGGGCAGGAAGCCTGACCGTGGATGTCTCCCGTCCATATGAAGTTCCTTATGCAAGAGTCTACCTAATCCATGAGCGAGACAGGCCACTAATAGATCATCATAGAAAAGTATTCTACTAATCAGTAACCTACATATTTGATACCCCTCAATTCTTCAATCCTATCTATGAAAAGGTAAAACCCCATCATAATGAAAAAAAATATCATTTAAGTGACCACTTGTGTATTACAAATGCATGTTCTCAACAAAAGGTTAATATGTCTGTCTTCAGCCATTTATCCTACATTGATATGATTAAACGATGTGAACATACATAAGAAAACCATTTGAACATACATAAGAAAACCTCTTGAACATACATAAGAAAATTACTTTAACATGTGTGAGTAAACTATTTGAACAAATATTAGCAACTAGAAAAAAAAAACTCACAGTTAACTAAATTGCGGAGAACAAACCATCTATCGCTTTCTCAGTTAGTGGTAGGTAACCCTTTTGGTATAAGTTCTGGGATACTAGTCAATTGCACAAGTTGATAATGATATCATACAATTTGGCACGAAACCATTCTCATCTGGTGTAATCGACTTGTATCTCAGAGCTTATACCAAAGGATTGCCACTAATTGGGGAAGCGATTGATGGTTTGTTCTTCTCGATTTGGCTAACTGTGAGTTTTCTTTTTCTTTTACTTGCTAATATTTGTTCAAATGGTTTATTCATACTTGTTCAAGTTATTTTCTTATGTATGTTCAAGTGGTTTTCTTATGTATGTTGAAGTGGTTATCTTATGTATGTTAACATCATTTAATCATATCAATGTAAGATAAATGGTTAAAGACAGATCAACCTTCTATTGAGAACATGCCCTTGGAATACACAGGCAGTCACTTAAACAATATATTTTCCATGATGACGTGGTCTTACCCTTTCATAGACGAGATTGAAAAACTGAAGATTACCAAATATTTAAGTTAATGATCAGTTGAATCCTTTTGAATATAGTTTGTGTGACTTTTATGACATTCGTTTATGATGGTAGTAGATGTCCCTATGACAGCCTATCACTTAGTCCAGAGAAGGAGTAGTTGCTACTCAGACATCGAAAAAGTTGACAGGATCGCTCATGTGTTATCTGAGGATGCAACTTGAAACAGACAAGGAATCTGAGTTTGTGCTAGACATCAAGGAGATTGTTGTCTTATACTATATGCTAAAGCAACATGATAATTTTAGTTACAGATTGTACGTCTATCTATTTTGCAATCTTTATAATTCAACATGGTGAGGTGGTTTGGTTATCCAATATAAAAAAAGAATTGGAAGACAAACTCATTTCTACTATAAACTAAGAAGATGATATTTCTTGATATGGTAGCACACCCCGACAATCTTGTACTACCATTAGTGTGGAAGAATGTTTAACAATGGGAGCAACCTAAAGGCAAAAGAAAGACCTACAAATAGGACTGGTATTGTTGTGGGTGGATAGATGAATGTATATGTTGTTGTTATTTATCAGTTGAGTAGGACTGGAATGCATATGTTTTATTTTTTATTTTTTTACCTGCATATATTCCAGCACGTGTATTAAAAAATTGAATTTATGTGATAGACCAACTGAACATATTATGACAAACTATTTAAACGTACTTTGACAAGTTGAAAGTACTTTGACAAACCATTTGAACATGGTTTGACAACTATTTGAACATTCTCGGGACTCATGGTACTGGTGTATTGCTTGTTGGTACCAACTTCAAGTACACGAATCTTGTCTTACGATTGTAGTATTTTAGAATTGGTGCACTTGATTAGGATCTAACTTATTTGTATAGTCGAGCCAAATGATGGACTCTTTCTTCATAAGATGAGATTGTTTCGTATATTTCAATACGTAGAGACCACAACAATAGTCCCCAAGATACAACGACTAGGGTGCTTCCAAGACAAGTAAGTAAGTGGATCCTACCACCTTATAAACTAGCTCATCCCACTCGGAACTTCCGATGTGGGACACTCTCTACCAAAATGTCTCCTTTATATAGGTTTTGAATGGACTTGTTTACGTTGTCTCAAAAGAAATATTTAAAGAGACACATCCATTCATTTTTTATTTATTTACTTTAATTATTTGCCAACTTGTGCCTTTTATATTTTAATCAAAATACACCAACAAAATGCATGCAGAGTAAATTATAAAACTAAATCAGCTAAGCAACTTACAAATAATTAAAATATCTAATTATTTGTGCAAATATAATTTTTCAATTTATTTACATTAATATCTTTGAGCTTACCCAACATTCGTCTTTAAAATACCTTACTCATACATTTCTTGGCCAAACATGCATGATTCTTTCATAAGCTCACATGTATAAAAATGATAAAGCTCCTGACATTGACATTCTTGTTGTCTATAATTTGGTGACTTTTCATAAATGAGAATCTAGGTGTAATAGCCACGCACTAATCCAACTATATGTACAGATCATATCTACATCCAAGATAAGTGACAACCAGTAAATATTAACTTTTGTCTCGATTGTTTCTAGAAATAATAAGCCATCGATAAGTCGCATTATATTTACTTGCACATTATATTTTATTACTTTATCATTAGCATAAGTTAGGATCATAAAAGAGTCAAAATTATCATCAAACCATTTACATTTAATTTGATTTGTCACAACCATATACCTTGGGTGTCTACCGAGTTCATGCCAAAAAGACTTATGCATAACTTATGCTATCGACGAGGTGTTTATCTCCTTACAATTGTCCGACCATCAATAGGTAGCCCAAACAGAACAACAACATACTGAAACATGAAGATATGTAAGATGCCATTTGTTTTTGGTAATTACATTTTTGGGGAGGATTGATCAGTAATATTTCGTAACTTGTTGACGACCCTTAAATTCCAACAAGACATGAGTAGTCTTTGGAATCCCCTAGTGTACAATCATAATATTGCTCTTGTCATGCTTTTGAAGCATTTAGGGCACAAAGGCCGCCTCTTAAAGGAGATGCGTCCTCCTACTGTGTTGAACATGAGAAACAGTTTTGAGATAACCCGTTACTCGACTAAGAAATACACTTATGTGTTTCCTTCCGTATTGTTTAAATGGATTTTGGACTCAAGTCTATTCACCATAGTGAACCTTGGAAGTCCAACCATTGTATGTTATTATGTTATCCTGTTAAAGTCTAATAGAAATGATCCAAGTGTGGATCTAGATTCTTAGACTTGAACTCCAGGATACCCTTTTGGGGTTTGATATGTGATTAGGTTTGCATTGTCTATTGTAATTCCCTTGTACATACTCTGTTTAAGAGGAACACTTTTGTACAATAGGTTGTGTGCCTTTTTCTGAGTTAGTTTGTACTTTTGTTTGTACAACCTCAGATATGTATGAAAGTTGGTAACAAATTTTGTACTTATTACTTGTGTAATAAGTTTTGTACTTATTGTACACATGTGTTTTTGTGTGCGTGTTTATATACAATTGCACTATATGAATAAATAAATTATGTTTATTTTATTCATGTACCACTTGAGTTGACTATATGTGAACTTGTTATGACCTTAGTTGGAGATTAAATCTTGGATGGTAATGGGAAGCACGCTAGCGACCTACTTCGATTTTGGGACTAATCAAAGACTATGTGTCATTAAAGTTATGAGATTATAGTAAACTAGTTCATATTGCCTAAATTAAACTTCTGATGTATTCTTGTATTTTATATTCCCTATAGAGATGTCAGTTTATTCTAGAGTATGAAAATCTAGTACATATTTGAAGAACAAGAGGTTCTCGAGCTAGTACAAATGATTTTGTTAGAGCCTAATAAAGGCAAAATTGCACAACATAAGCATGATTATCATGCCTATGCTTTCTGGAATAAAAAGAACTCTGTTAAATGTTTGATATTGCTGAGTTTTATGATGGATAAAATCACAAGGTAATTTTGCATTTGTGAAAATGCGAAAGAACTTTGGGATGCCCTCAAAGTAAATTCGATAAGCTTTCTATGTCAAGGCTTTATGTTTTGACAATAAGGTTTGACACCTTAAAGAAATGTCCTGAAATTACTATGAGGCAACATCTTAGGATGATGTCCAACATAATTAGTGATCTGGCTGAGGTTGATTACGTACTTAGCAGTGAGCAACAGATTCACTCTATCATCTGTTCCAAGCCTCCAAGCTAAGAACAGATATAGATGAACCTTACTCATTTCAATAACCTAGTAATATCTACGGATATTGCTAGGTACCTTGAATTAGAAGAAGATCGTCTTCTTGCTATGATATCTTATCCTGAAGCTCATTTGATTAGTTTGAATAGCTCTGAGAATAAGAAAAGAAAAGAATAAGGGTTCTTAAAATCCAAAGGCTGAAAACTTAAGACCTAAAATAGAAAGCTTAAGGTCTAAGAAATAGAGATGGTTTAATATTTCTGAGGTGAAATATTATAACTGTCATAAGAAGGGATATTTTGCAAGAGATTGCAATATACTTAAGTAGGTACATCAAAACTCTGATGAGCTTAATGTATCTTCTTGCACCCTCCTTGATGAATCACATTCTATGTGAATGATAAATTCAAAAGTAATAGACCATATAGCTAGAGCTCATGGTTCATTTATTGAATATCGACAATTGTCGACTGGAACAAAAACCATTTTATTGGTAACAACTTGTCTGTGAATGTGAAGGGTTTGAACACTTGTAAATTGCACCCTCGTGGTTAGTGTACTCTCTTTTTACATGACATGTTGTTTATTCTAGATATTCAAATGAACCTGATTTCTGTATCTATTTTGATGTCTTTAGTTTTTAATTGTCGTATGAGAACAACATTGTTAGGTTATTTTTGGATAATGCCTATCATAGCCTTAGATATAGATCGAAAAGTTTTTTCATGATGGATTTTGATCCTAGTGAATGTAACTCCTTAGTTATTAGCTTAAATTTGTCGAAAGATGAAATTAAGCTGTGGCATTCTGGACTAGGATATGTGGGCCAAGATCGCTTAAACTATCCAGCTAAGACTCAATTGTTAGGTAATATAGAAAAGTCTATCTTACCTAAAAGCATTTCTTGTCTAGAAGGAAAGAGTACAAGAAAACTTTTTGGTACTAGGGCTAGAACTGAATTTCTATTTCAATTAGTCTACTCTGACATATATGGTCAAATGAATGTGAGGGCAGCACATAGTGCATGTTACTTCATCACCTTAATTGAGGACTATTTGTGATATGGTCTGATATACCTGATTTCTCACATGTCAAAGGCAGTTGCTTCATGACATACATGAGTTTTGTTGAGAATCAGAAGGATAGAAAGATAAAAGTTTTGTGAACTGATCGCATCCGTGAATATCTTTCTGATAAATTGTAGGGCACTTTATGTTATGAAAGGAATTGAACATTAGTTGTCCATTCCTTGTACATCCTAATAGATTGGGGTTGCTGAAAGAAGGAATAGAATCCTTCTTGACATGGTTAGATCTATGATGGCAGAGGTAAATTTGCCAATATAAAGATGTGCTCCTAACTGCCACATATGTTCTTAACCATGTACCCTCTAAGTCTGTTACTATCATCCCTGATAAAATATGGATAGATCGGTAATCCGATTTATCCTATTTTAAGCTATAGGGGTATATGTCCTATGTCTATTCTACCTCAAATGCTTTCGGTATATTAGGATCGACAGGTAGAACAAGTATCCTTATAAGGTATTTTGAAATATCTAAAGGATACAAGTTCATATGTGAACTGGACATCGGACAAGTAACAGAAAGGCTCATAGTTCCCTATTCCAGTGGGAGTATGGAATTTTTTGCCTAGTATTAGTATGGTTCCTGGATACGATAAATATATGAGAGATATTTATCAGAATCAGGAATTTCGTAGGTCTAGTAGAACTAGCATACCACGCAGACGATTTGATATCGAATGTGAGGATAATGCGTACTTGGTGATCCAAGTGAAGTTCTTCTAACCATTATTCAGGATAAAGATAAACCCGGAAATGTGTCTGGTACTCTGTCATCTCCATGAAAGGTTGAGTAGATTAATACGATAGAGGATGAAATGTCTTCCATGACCAAAAACCAAGTTTAGAATCTGGTTGATCTACCTAAAGGACGTAAGACTATTGGGAATAAGTGAATTTTCATAGTCAATTGCAATGCAGATGGCAGCATCGAAAGATACAAAACTTGTCTGGTTGTATAGAGATTCAAACAACATGCATGAATAATCTATGAGGAGACTTTTGCTGCTGTTGTTTGGTTTACGTCCATTAGGGTCATTTTGGCTATGATTGCTAACATGAATCTAGAATTACATCATATGGATGTTAAGATTGCTTTTCTCTGTGGAGAATTGGATGAAGTAATCTATATGATTCAGCCTGAGGGCTACATCTAAAAAGGCTGCAAACAAAAGATTTGCAAATTGAATAGATCAATTTATAGCCTTAAGCAATAATCTAGATGGTGGTATATTCGTTTCCATAATACTATCATGAAAAATGATTTTATTGTGATTCACGAAGATCACTGTGTGTATGTTAAGCGATCAGGTAAGAATTTTTCATCATCACTTTGTATGTTGATGACATACTCTTGACCGTAAATGACATAGGACTACTTGTCAAAATCAAAGTTTGGTTTTCTCCCAACTTTGATGTGATAGACATGGGTAAAACTGATTACATACTCGAAGTTGTGATTTTGAGAAATCGTTCGAAGAGGACAATGTCTCCTTTAAAAGAGATGTCTATTCGCAAAATAGTAGAACATTTCAATTGTGATCATAGTAATCCAAAGTATATCCTATTAGTGAAAAGTCATAATTTGTGCAAGGTTTTGTATCCAATTACGACTAAACAAATAGGGAATATGGAAATGATTCCATGTGCCAATGCAGTTAGTTGTCTGGTGTACGCAATGTTATGTACGCAACTTGATATTTACTGTGCTATGTGCATTGTAAGTAGATATCAATAGAATTCAGGCAATGCTCACTAGAAAGCTGTCAAGGAAAATTTAAAGTATTTGAATGCTACTATAGAATGCTCATTGTGAGTATTCTGTGACAATCAAGTCGCTATAGCTTATGCAAGAGATCTGTGTTTCCATTGCAGGGTTAAGTGTAGAGTTACTAAATTTCATTAGAAATTTAGAAAACTCTAAAAGATTGTGTATGAAACATATATCTGTATTAGATATAGTTGTAGACCCTATGACTAAAGTATTATCTCGAAAAGTGTTTGAAAAATGTGTAAAGTTATTAGGTTTACAACAATTTCATTTATCAAAAGAATTTTTGTTTTTGGCAATATGAACACCTTGATTAACATGTCAGACAGAAAAGTAGCCCACTTACACGGGTGTTTAACTCAGTGGGAGTCAAATGTGTTGATTCTTGATTGAGATGAGGCAGCTGTTGGATATTTTAGATGTGCAATATCATATGGTAATAATGCCGTCTTGCTTAGAGAACAAGATTTGTTATGGAATGCAGTAACGAGTTACTGCATTGGATCTTCTGTAATCCTATAATAAGTATTAAGTGGAACTTATCATATCTTTTGTCTTAAAGCCTAGAGTTAAGTTGTGGCTACGACTCTAGTACAGTGTTGATTGTCATGTATTCCTATAAAATAGAATTTACACCATAACACAAGTATGAGTATCTTGTGTGCTGTTCGACCATCGGATGGGATAATTATATTCATTGATTTCACTATCCCTAGTGTGAGACCACGTTTTGAGAACTGTGGGTTCCCGAAGTTTGCCCTTAAGATCCTAAACATATTCTGAAAGTATGATTTAGTGCTACTAGCTTCGTTAGTCCATGAAAAGGTTATGACATATTGATTCGACCTGGCAGGACTAATTAGAAAAGCAGACTAAATTATTATGGAAAGAATATAGTTAAGGGATAAGGAACTCTGTTCATCACATTTCAAGGTTCGTTGTTCAGGTATACCAGTTGTATTGAAAAGTACAATAGTGAACACGAATAAAATTGTTTGAAATCATTATGTGAACAATGGAATGTGACATGAGTCCTGGGGTACAAGCACACTTTATCATATGTGAGATGTCGAGATGCTACTATTCAGTTAGCTCGAGTGTCGGTGCTTCTAAATTTTGGCTCAACGGACTCGACGTGTGCTGGTCGCACGATCGCCTATATAAAAAATGTTATCTGTACATTATTGACTGTGGTCAATAGTGAATGAGTGTAAAATTTATGTTATTTGGCCCAAATGCATCCATTGTTGATTGTGATCGATAATGGATGAGTGGGAGATTATTGGATTTGGCCTTACAGGTCCGGCCCATTGGGCTGGGCTATAAAAAAAAGGGTGGACCAGATGACGTAAGTGCTTACGTCAGCGCTTACGTCATGTGGTCCGGGTGGCGCTTGTGTGGCAAGCCGCTTGCATGGCTGCCATGCAAGCAGCTGATGCAAGCAGGACCTTTCCCTATAAATAGGGAAGCCCGGGTGACCAATCCGAACTTTGCCACACTGAATATACACTGAGAAATGGAAATTATAGTTTAGTCACTATAACGTTCGGTAGATATACGGATAGGTCCAATCATGAATTCCAAGCTCCGATTCGATGCGTTCGTGATCGGACTTCGACCAACAACTCACTAACAATGTTGCGGAACTTTGTGTGCACACGCTTCAACAAGTAAGTGGGTTAATTTAGCTTAATTCGCATTTTAATTAAGCTTGATTAATTATGTAATTATTTGTTAATTATACATGCGATACCAACAATGATGATAACTGTCGACTCAACCATTACAATGTCAATACACCAAACATTCAAAAATCCTACCCGTTATAAGTCAATCTAACCAAACAAACAACTAACATTAATAAAAAATAATCAACTTAATAACTAAAATAATTAATCCAAGGGTTAAGCGTAACTTACCAACCGACGGCAGATGACGAGATGTGGAGGGGAGGACGACGGCTAGCAAGGATTGTTACGGCGACAAACGACAACTTGGATCGGTGGCTGGCGAGCAAGGCACAACAACGGCGACAATCGGAGGATCGACAAGCAAGAGCAAATGGGCACCTCAACACGGCAGCGAACGAAGCAAATTGACCTAAAAAATTAGTAACTAAATAACTAGCCATTTAAATATGTTCAACATTCCATTTTATTTACGAAAAAAGCTTACAAATGATGGAGAAAAACTTATAGAGAGGAGACCTCCCAATGCAGCTCGCTCTCTCCTCCCTCTCACTCGATCCAGGTAAGGTTTCTTCTATTCCAAGCGATGTAAGTTCTCTTACTGGTTTCAGACTCGTAAACAGGATAAATTATTTTGGAATATTCAGCTCGCTCTCTCCTCCCTTTCACTCGATCCAGGTAAGGTTTCTTCTATTTCAAATAGAGGTAAGTTCTCTTACTGGTTGCCTTCTTTCTTATAGAGAAGACTCGTCGTTGGCTTTAGGGCTTCGAACAGAACAAAAGTTGCAAAAAATTTCAGAATCTCTCGGCTTTTCCACAGTGAAGAAATTGTTTATAGAAAGAAAGTGAACGGGAATAGAAATAAAGGATTACATTGAATTGAGTTGATACTTGATTTCAATAATATTACAAAATTTATACTACCAGATATTAAACTAACTAGCTAAAAAATAGGACGCACTATGTACATGTAACACGTTAGGTAATGATCTTCTCCTTGTGGAACATGGGACTTGATCATGGAGAGATTCATGGGAATCGGTTTGGATTTTGTCACACAGTGAAGTCCCGTCCGCGCACGAATATTCGACATTTTCAGAGAGAAATCTTATTTACAAAGATATATTCGGCTTTTAAGGCTAGACAAACAGAAAATGCCATTAATAGTGGCTAATATTGAAACAGCATGCGTGCTCAGATTGAAATGGGTGGTGAGTATAGTTGCAAGTTTGAGGAGTTAAAAGAATTGATATTTGAAAATAGATTTTTGGTTAGGTTAGATGAGAATATACAAGTGACCGTTGATTGTTTGTCCCACATTATTGGGTGAAGCAATTTATTTGCTAAAGCTTCATGAAACAACTATTTCAGCTTTGTCCAAAAGGAAATAGTTCAAAAAATACATAGAAGTGGGGCGAGTCAAACCAATTACTAGTTAGAGTTAACTAGAACAACAATGTTGAAGGTTCAACTACCCAAAAATACATGTGGTAATAGTGGCAAAGAAAGTAATAACAACATGTCTTTAAGAAAGATCCAACTTGCGACCAATGCGGGGATACGTATTACTATGGCTATATTAGCTCTGCCAAGAATACGCCTGATGTAGGGGTGATAAGGTAGAGGAATCATTGTAATTATGCAATCGGGAAGGAACTTTATCCTCATGATGTTATGTCGGTACTTTTTTCTGATGTAGCTTTTCATTTTACTATATCAGGGTTTTGAAGAGGTCAACGGCCACGAGATCACGATTTCATGTTCCGACTTTTACTAAAAAAAATTAAGCATCTAAAATATCATTGCGTGACCTTAAGAATGATGAGAAATTCGATGACGGTGCTGCTATTATTTCTGTACATGCAGTGGAGGAGGCTATTGACAAGAATTTTAGAAGTGGAACAACCTTGAAGATCATGGGTAAAAGAAAAGGTACGCAATTACTTGTCTTACTAGCTTATGGTAGTGCATTCAGTTTTGTAGATAATGCGATTGTTACGTCCTTATCACTTAAAACTGAATCAACCAATGCGCTTGTGTTTACTGTGGTCAATGGAGAGAATATGACTAATATGGACTAATGCAAAGGGTCTTGATGGGAAATGTGAGGTCAGAAATTCAAGAGTGACTCTAGAATAGTTACTGTTGGTGGTTAAGATCTTGTTTTAGGAACTGACCGGATGAAATGAGATAAACCATGTATTTTAGTGGAGTTTAATTTTTGAAAAACGCATGTCATAATCAAGAAAAGTAAATGTCCCATAGTAAAGTCTAGTAGTGTTAAAAGGGCAACGGAAATCTCTTTCATTGAATGTGCTCAAGTTAATCACTTTTTGAGCAATTCCAAAGGAGGGGAATTGAAAGAAATATATTGGTTGGTGAATGAAGGTACTACAACAAAAACGAAAATTTCGGAACCCAATAGGTGTTTATTACCTATTTTGTTGTTTTTTTAATTTTTAATTTGGATAATTGAGCTTCAATTTTATGACTTTTGTACTTTATTTTTGTTTCCAATAAGATTTTTCAACTTTGAACTACTAAACTCTTAAAAGGAATGTAAAATTTATTGTTATTGTATTCACCAATTGTTTTTTATGGACTATCATCCTTAGCTCTTTCAAGGGTATTTGGTCTCCCGATTCCCTTAACTGTGAGAGTACAACCTGTCAATATAAGGCTATGCGAGTATTCTTATTACCAAAGGAAGAAATCGGGAAGCAAGTTAGAACTACGGGTGTGCATTCAAGATATCTCTATGCCAATCCCAAAATTTTGAATTCGGAATATCTCGAATATCGAATAGCCAAAAAAGTCATCTCGATCCTGTATCGAAAAAATTTTGATACAATCTTGATCCCGATTTAAAATTTTTGGATAATCCCTAAATTCCCAAAAATACCAAAATTTCAATCCATATTTGAAAAGGGAAGAAACATGGGTCTTACAATCTAAGGAATATGTTGAAAAAACCCTAAATTTTAAAACTCTAATTAATTTTCCTGAATTTAAAATTAGGGTTGAGAAGAGAGGAAAACTCACCGGGTAGAGCTGGAGGCACCCGAAGGTGGTAGCAGGTTGTTTGAGTCTTGAGATTTGTGAACTGAAGAAGAAAATATCGTGGGGACTAGAGAGAGCCGAGAAGAGAGTCTTGAGATTTTAGAAATTGGGCTTTATTATTCTTCAGACTCATATTATCTCATTATTTACTCATTCATACAATATTTAACAGTCGAAAGGCGTAAGCTCATTTCAGAAAAAAGGAAGAGTCAATGGCCACTGTCGTGGGCTATAAGCCTGTAGCATATAATAATGATTTAGTACTCGGTATTTAGATATTACCAATAAAATCTTAAAATAATACCGAATATCGAAATTCCCAAAATTTTAAAAAGATCTCTGTCAAATAAAATTTTGATCCCAAAAATCTCGATCCCAAAATAACGATCCTATTTGCAAGTCCCTAGTTAGAACTTTGTTCGAGGAATCATTCATCCAACCAAATAACTATTTGATTTTCTAGTCCTTTCGATTAAGAATAAAAAAGATATGAAAAATGTGCATTGATTAAAAATAAATTGAATGAGAAATACTTTTGTACAAACTTAATTTAGTTCCATCAGATTAGAATGATTAAGAAGAACAAACCTAAGAGTGCATTCAAGACGTATCATAGCTATTTTGAATTTAAAGTGGTGCCATTTCTTTGGAAAAAAAAAGTGGTGTCATTTGTATTGACAAAATCGTTTTCAAATCGTTTTCAAAAGATGATGATGTTCGCATAGACACCAAAATAATAATTATGAAATTTATAACAGTATGTTAGAAGACAAAAATAATATTTGCCTTAGAAAGTACTTCACAAAAAACTTTTTCTTAGTGTAGTGACTTCATGAAGTACTTTTTCTTGGGTTGGTGACTTCATCAAGTACTTTTTCTTGGATTGGTGACTTCATGAAGTGCTTTTTCTTTCTTGAGTGACCAAATTTGATACTTTGCCTCCTTGTAGTGGGGGATCTCATTTATGTGACCTAAGGAAGAGAAAGTGCATGTGACTAAAGGAAGAGAAAGTGCATGTGACTTAAGGGAGAAAGTGACTTCCATAAGTACTTTACCTCCCTTAAGTGATCAAGAAGGAATTTTAGCCTCCTTGTGGGGGTTTCATGCGCATGGCTCAAAGAAAGGGGGATTGTGACTTTCATAACCACTTTGCCTCCCAAGGGTGACCAAAATGAATATTTTACCTCCTTGTGGGGGGTTTATGCGAGTGGTCATTAAGAGGGGAGAGTGACTTCCATAAGCACTTTGTCTTCCAAGAGTGACCAAAAAGAATATTTTACCTTCTTGAAAGGGGATCTTCCGCATGGCATATAGAAGGGGAGGAGTGACTTCCCGAAGTGCTTTGCCTTCCAAGAGTGACTAAAAGAGATATTTTGTCTACCATAGGAGGTGCCTTCTTCAAGCATGGCCTTTGGAAGGGTGAGTTTACTAAGGCTTTTCTTGCCTTACCTAAGGGAGGTGTGTCAAGATCCTACCTCGCCTAAGAAAGGTGTTAAGAGCCTACCTTACCTAAGGGAGATGGTAAAGGCTTAACTTGCCTAAGGAAGGTATTAAGAGCTTACCTTGCCTAAGAGAGGTGTTGGAGGCTTACCTCACCTAAGTGAGATGTTAAGAGCTTGCCTTGCCTAAGGGAGGTATCAGAGGCTTACCTCACCTAAAGGAGGTGTTAAGAGCTTGCCTTGTCTAAAGGAGATGTTGGAGGCTTGCCTCGCCTAGAGGAGGTGTTAGGAGCTTACCTTGCCTAAAGGAGGTTGTTAAGAGTTTGCTTTGCCTGAGGCAGGTGTTAAGAGCTCACTTTGCTCAAGTGAGGTGTTGAGAGCTCACTTCGCTCAAAGGAAGTGTTAAGAGCTCACTTCTCTCAAGTAATATAGTGATAACTAAGATCATCTCCACAGGGACAAATAAATCAATTCTCTAAGTACTGGATTATGAATTCTCAATCCTAACCTAAGCAATTAAAATCGAGTGATTGAGTTGATAGTTCTAATCCTATGATTAAGATTGCGTTTGAATCTAGGGTTGTCAATCCTAAACCCTAACAACAATATCTAAACAAACGAAACAAAATGAAATAAACAGATACAATCTTGTCCTATGAACTAAGGTTGTCAATCTTAATTCTAAGCACACGATACGAATCAATCAAACAATAAATATGCAAGTAATTGAATGAAAAGACAAATCTTGATTACAAAGTATGAAAATACTGCATTGATTGAAGATCCAAATTGTTGATTACAATCCTTGAAGTAAAGCAAAAGTAATAAAACCTAAAAGCTATGACTCTTGCGTGAAAACTAGCCCAAATGTCTTTAACTTAAGTTTCAAACCCTTATATAGGTTAACAAAAGATACCTAACTAAAAAGAGACCTAAACTAAGCTAAACAGATGAAATTTTCCACCCCAGTGGATGCTGGCCTTGCCCAGCATTCGCTAATTTGGATTCAGTAACCCCCTAGCATATGCTAGGGTTGCCTAGCATATTTTGGGTCCATCTTTCACAAATTGCAAAACTCAAAACATGAAAGTTGTAGATCAAGGTGTCGCAAATCTTCTTGTCTTAGAATCACTCAATTCAGAGTTCGTATGAGAAAGTTATGCATTTTCTAACAAAAGTTGACAGATTGAGCCTAAACTGTTCTTCGTTAACTCTCCTCGCATTTTCATTGATTCTCGTCCCGCTCGCTATTCCCTACAAAACACACAAAACTCAATAGACATTTACTTCTCGACTAAACACACATAATAACCTAAACATTTAACAAAACACAATATAACTGACCCAAAATACGACTAGACACTACGCTAAACATAACAAATTGTATGTTTGTTTACTCACAGATCACACCCCCACACTTACTTCTTTGCTTATCCTCAAGCAAAGCACATCAAAAGAACCAACTTACTTTTACCCTCAAAGTTCAAACCCTCGTCACAAGATGATCTCATGGTCACGTAGATCACACACCCAAGCATAATGAATAAAAATCACATAGACATCATATCCTCAATCATTTAGCCTAGCTTTTGTACCAAGCATTCTAAACTAGAGGATTGACCACTCATAGGGTTAGACCAATGTCATCTCACATATATATGATAGTCAACTATCATATCGCTTGTGTACACATTGGGGGTCTAAGAATGTTAGATATCATACATAAACACACTCAAGCCAAAACAGAATGCATCATTAGAGGGACTTTTCTCGGGTTGTAATGGGGCTGAGGGTAAAGGTAAGGATATATAAGTACGGATAGTGGCTAAACCACCCAATCCGAGGAGCTATACAAAAATTGTTCTAACTCTTGGTTATTATACACATCTCACTCTATGTCTAAACGCTTATCCCGATGTACCCCATATCCTAAAGACCAATTGTTCCTAACTGGCTCCATTATTCTTTATGCTTTTTCTTTCCTAATCATTCTTTTCTTTCCACTTTCCTTGATTTTCACTTTTGCCTTTCCAACTTTCTACTTTCATTTTTCTTTTCATTTTTTTCATTTTCTTCTTTTCTTCTTTCTTTTCTTTTTCTCGCACAAGGTTTCTTTCATTCTCTTTTGTGAACATAACAAGCCAGGTCTTTACGTTTTTGCTGGTCTTCATCTACCCGTTATCCCCACTTGATTGTCCCACCCAAGCTATGCTACCATATGACCCTTACAACTTTCCCAAAAAATGTGATCTTAATGCTTCCTCAAACGGATAGTCAAAGGTAGGAAGATGGTTAAATATATGTTGTATAGTGGCTTATATATAGTACTTCAACGAATAGGCTCAAGATTAATGGGTTAAACAAGGGCTATGCATAAGGATTTTGGCTCTAAAGTTCTAGGTTTGCAGCAAAAATGGCCCTCGACGCACTCTACCCTAACAAATTATGCTAAGTAATCATCTAACACACTCATTGCCCAGATCGTATAGGCACCTCATGAATGAATGAGAATGGTTGTTCTCTCCTTTGGCTCAAAATCCTCACAAGGTCACTCATTAAATTCTCTAGTCTAGCCCACTAGATGCGATGACTAACCTAAATGACTAAGGGTGAGGTTGCTATATGTTCCAACTCATTCTACTCAAGTTTGATTCCTAATGTGACATGGGGTTTAGCTTTTAACAAGAGTTAAAAAATTGAGGGGTACTTCATCAGTTGCATAAGACTCAACCACTTCAATCAAAAACACATGTCACACACGAAAAAAAAGACTCGATTGTATGCATATTGTGGTTAAAAGCAAAAACATACCAAGTACACCCCCACACTTATCAAACACATTGTCCTCAATGTGTGGAGGCATATCATGCGCAATAAACAAAACACAAAATAGAAAAATAAACACAAAAGACAGATAAATAAGAAGAGAAAGGAATAGCCTGATCAAGGTTGCAGAGGAGATGGCAGTGGAAGTGGCAGTGTTTTGAGCTTCTAGCAGTCGCTGGTTCTGCACTTTTCAGTGTTGTTCACATCCAAACTTTGCAGCATGGCTTTATTTAACCTGTCTAACCTACAAAAAATGAAACTAGAATACATTTTTTTCGAGGGTGTCACTATGTACATTATTCCCCTAGAAACCCACAAACTCAGGGAAACTCAGAAGAGTGACACTAAAAACAAAAGGGAAAAGTAGGGTAAGAGAGTTCTAAGTTAACATCGTTAGTTTGACGATGGCAATCAATTACTGAGGTCCTGGGTGTAGCTAGGTTTACCTGTAAGTACTCGTTGGTCTCCTCAGATTTTGCCTTGGTGTCATCATTGCAAATTTGGACTTGTGGTAGCTTTTTATCCTGTGCAGGATTAAAAGGTGTAGAAATAATAACAGGCAATACATTATCTCTACTCAAGTAAGCATACCTCAAGTGACCAGGTGGTGGTTTATGCTCAAATTTCGGTAGTAGGATGGTTCTTGGTCTCAGCTTCGGCTATGATGTATCACTTGGTTCAAATGGTTCCACTTTACGCACCCATGACAGTTGCTCTTTAGTTTTTGGCCCTTATACCTTCGATACAATCTCTTGCGTTGCCTTCAGTTGGCTCTCGAGAGGAGTTATTGTGCTTGGCCACCAACTTGTCAACAATGTCAATCTTGTAGCAATCATCTTTTGTGGCTGGGTACTTGGCTGCCTTGAATACATTAAAGACTACCTCTTCCCCATAGACTTTGAACTGTAGCTCCCATTTCTCGACATCAATACTTATTTTTGTAGTGGCTAAAAATGGATGCCCAAGGAAGAGAGAGACGTCTTAATCTTCTGGTATCTCTATGACAATAAAGTCCACTGGAAAGATTAAGGTATCAATCTTCACAAGTACATTCTCAACTATCCCTTTTGGTCTAATGACTTACCGATCTGCAAGCTGAAGCACTATTGAAGTTTCCTTCATGTTCCTCAAACCAAGCTTCTTGAATATCGAGAAAGGCATTAAATTGATGCTAGAGCCAAGGTCAATTAGTGCCTTCTTGAATGTCTCATCCCCAATAGAGCAAGGAATAATAAAGCTACCTGGATCGTTCATTTTATGAGGTAAATCTTGGCTCAAAACTGTACTACAATCCCTGGTCAGTGGGATAACCTCGAAATCATCAATATTCTTAATCTTTGTAAGGAATTCCTTGATCCACTTTCTGTAGGTTGGCATTTGTTCAAAAGTATCATGAGTGGAATGTTGATGTGCAAGTTTTTGAACAACTCCAAAAACTTATTGTAGCTAAGGTGAGTTGCTTGCTTCTACAATCTCTGTGGGAAGGGTGGTGGAGGATATTTTTTTTCCAGTATTGGTTTTGTAGAATCCGCTATGAGTTTATCGTCCTCCACGCTTGCCTTCTTTGTTGAAGATTCACTACTGGGGTAGCTGCATTCTTTTCCAAATCTAGCCCACTCCAAGTTGTGATGACCTTGTAGTTCTCTTATCTAGTGGGAGGAGCTTCAATGTTACTTGGAAGTGTGCCTAGTGTCTTGCATTTGATTATGCTACTAACTGACCAATTTGTACCTCCAAATTTCTGATCGTGGCTTCATAGCTCAGCACTTGCTTCCTCAACTCATATTCACTCCAGCGATCCTGCAAAGGTGGTCTTTGTTGTGGCTGAGGTACCTATTGACCTACATTATTTCTCCAAGAAAAATTTGGGTAGTTTCTCCAATTAGGGTTATATGTAGTAGAATATGGATCATTATTTACGTTACCTAAATAATTAATAGATTCAACAATAAGAGAACAATTATTAGTACCATGTGGACCAGTGCAGATTTCGCAAACCTGAGCGGGTGGGGCAGATGGTGGTGCATATGTGGCTTGGATTAACTGTGTGAGAGTTGCCATCTGTGCTTTAAGCATAGTGATCTCACTATTGTCCTGTACGCTAGCCACTTTCTTTCTTTCTACCCGATCTCCCCATTCATGATTGTTGGTGTCCATGGCTTCAATGATGCATAAACCTTTAGCTTCGTCCTTGGCCATCAAATCACCTCCAACTAATTGCATCTAGGTTGATTCGAACTTGTAGCTCACATCTATTGTAGAATGTTTGGATGAGCATCCAATCCAGGATCAGATGATATGGGCAGTCGCAGAGTAGCCTCTTGTAGTAATGTCATGCCTCATATAGAGATTCGCCACCCTGTTGCTTGAACTGAGAAATCTTGTTACATAGTTGGATGGTCTTACCTAGTAGGTAGTACTTCTCTAGAAATTTATCTGCAAGCTCGTCCCATGTGGTAAAGGTGCCTGCAGGAAATGCGTTCACCCACTCTCTAGCATCATCATTTAAGCTTTGCTTAAACAATTGCAATTTGATGGCATCTAATGAGACACCATTGTACTTGACTGAAGATCTTCAAAAGTTTGGATGTGCTTCGAGGTATTTTTTGAAGGATTGCCCCCAAACTGATATCCACGAACCATATTGATGAGGCTAGATTTAATCTCAAAATTGTTGGCCTCCACAGTTAGGTATTCAATACTGGGTCAAAGATCAGCCAGTCTAGGGTGCATCTGCCTCCTTCCATTATTGACTGGTAAGTTATTTACCTATCGATCTGTCATCTCCTACAATTTTCACTGTACTGCAAAACTCAACAAAAGAGATTAAGTGTAGTGATGAACAGAAAAAGAAAATTAATGCTTAGTCTCAAAATCAAGAAAACTATATCCAATATTAAAGACAGATTGATTCAAATCTGTCTCTGGCAATGGCACCAAAAACTTGATGCGATAAATATCAGATTAGGAATGCGTGCAAGAGAACACGATTGCTCAAGTAATATAGTGATAACTAAGATCGTTTCCTTAGGGACAGATGAATCAATTCTCTAAGTGCTGGATTATGAATTCTCAATCCTAATCTAAGCAATTGAAATTGAGTGACTATCATAATAGTTCTAATCCTATGATTAAGATTGCATTTGAATCTAGGGTTGTCAATCTTAAACGCTAATAACAATATCTAAGCAAACGAAACAAAATAAAATAAATAGATGCAATCTCGTCCTATGAACTAAGGTTGTCAATCTTAATTCTAAGTACACGATACGAATCAATCAAACAATAAATATTCAAACAATTGAATGAAAAGACAAATCTTGACTACGAAGTATGAAAATACTGCATTGATTGAAGATCCAAATCATTGATTACAATCCTTGAAGTAAAGCAAAAGTAATAAAACCTAAAAGCTATGACTCTTGCGTGGAAACTGGCCAAGAATGTCTTTAACTTAAGTTTCAATCCCTTATAAAGGTTAGTCAAAGATACCTAACTAAAAAGAGACCTAAACTAAGCTAAACAGGTGAAATTTGCCACCCCAGCGGATGCTTGCCTTGCCCAACGTTCGCTGGTTCGGATTTTGTAACTCCCCCAGCATACGTTGGGGTTGCCCAGTATACGCTGGGTCCATCTTTCAAAAATTGCAAAACTCAAAACATGAAAGTTGTAGATCAAGATGTCGCGGATTTTCTTGTCTTAGAATCAATTAATTCGGAGTTTGTATGAGAAAGTTATGCATTTTCTAACAAAAGTTGACACATTGAGCCTAAACTGTTCTTCGTTAACTCTTCTCGCATTTTCACCGATTCTCGTCCCGCTCGCCATTCCCTACAAAACACACAAAACTTAATAGACATCTGCTTCTTGACTAAACACACATAATAACCTAAACATTCAATAAAACACAACCTAACTGACCCAAAATACGACTAGACACTACGCTAAACATAACAAATTATGTGTATGTTTATGCACACATCAAGCTCACTTTGCCCAAGGGAGGTGTTAAGAGCTCACCTTGCCCAAGGGAGGTGTTAGAGCTTGTTTCACCTTAGAAGAGTGTAAAGAGCCTTAAAGAGGTTACCTCATCTCAGGGAGGTACGGAAGGCTTACCTTGCCTTGAGAGGGGCAAAGAGCTTACTTCACCTCAGATGGGTACACAAGCCCACTTTGCCTGAGAGAAGTGCCAAGAGGCTACTACCTCAGGAGGGTTAAAAAGCCTACTTGCTTCAAGGAGATGCAACGAGTTCAGCAAAGTGTTGGAAGGGCTATGAGATCGGATGCGGTCAAAAGAGATAAACTCAGGCTCTGAATTCACAGGACAAGATAAGCCTGGTAAATTAGGCGATAAAGGTGGTGCTAGTACAAGATAAAGATAAGCATCTCCGAAGATAGGCATTAGGAGAGTACGAGTACTAGCAGAAGATGGAGTCCAAAGGCAAGGAGGAGATGAAGATCTTCACCTATATAAGGGACACCCGAGGAAGACAGAAGATCATCCAACATCAACCACACAAATCTTTTATTAAGCTCATAAGCTTCTATTTGTAGTTCTTAAGCTGGGCATTAGTGCTTGGTTAGGAGACCGGGTAGTAGAGCTTAGTTAGAGGAGTTTAGTTTGTTAGGTAGTGGTGGTCGTTTGATCACTTGTTTTCGTTGAAGCCAACCTTGAGACGAGCCTCCAAACTGTCAAAAGATCATCTTTGACACCTTGTTACTTTTTTCCTACAATAATTTTTTGGCACACTCGATGGGACTAGACAGATGTCTAGAGAAGGAGGAGAACCTATTCGAATAAGATGACCAAGAACAACTTACCACCCTCTTCTCAAAACCCCGTTGAGAAGAATATGACTAGGACAGCTCTTCCCGAAGAGTCAAGGAACCCAACCAATATGGCACTCTTAAAGGAGCCTGTTACACTTGCTAATACCCTAACGGGTATAGGGAGGAACATTACTTTCAACATGGCTCTTTTCAAGGAGTCGGACTATATAACTCCCTCTAAAGAGCCGACTACTACAGCTTCTCCCAAGGAGTTGTCTGACTCTTCCTCTAGTGAAGAATCAGTTGCTACCTCAATCGGGCAAGATGGCCTAGCCCAGATTAGGCAAATGATAGAGCAAATGGCAGAGCGACAGACGGTGGAAAATAAAGCAATGTGTGCCCAAATCGAATAATTAGCGACCAAAGAAGATGAAACACACTGATGGCTGTGTAGCCAAATGGTTACCCAAATCATGAGGTCCAAGGCCATATTGAGGAAACAATTCAGAGAGCCATGAAGGAGAACCAACGACAGACTCAGCAGCTCTTTGATCAGGCTGAGTCTACTAAGAGGCCACTCAACAAAGAAAAATAGGTATATACACCATTGCCACTTCCCACTAACTATACTTTTGATCAGATCCAAAGGATCTCAGGTGTGACTGGTGGAGGTTTACCCATGAGGACCCCAGAATATTATCCATCCTAGATGTCACATATATGGGGAATTCAAGAGACAAATGACACTAGATATTATGAGGCTACCAAGGCAAGAGGTAGCAATGAATAGATAAACTTAGGCCAATATCAAATGGCTCAAAAAAAGATGCATCTACCTAGAGTAAACACTCGGGGCAATGCTCATGGAAGGGGGAACATAAGGAACAACCCTATCTTCAAGAGGACCCCAGCTCATAGACAAGACTTACGTCAGCTAGGATATGAAGAAGATGAAAATGACCAAATTAACCATCAGCTGGTGTTTGAAACACCATGGCCAAGAATAGGCCAACAACAATCCCTCGTCGAAGACTTTAATGAGGAAACTCCTAGGATACAAGACCAAGGGTTCTAAGACGAACACCACCAAAGGGAGTTGGTGGCTCAAATACTCAATGATATGAGGATTGAAGGAAGACAAGTACAGCGACCTAGGTTTACCAAGCCTTATCCAGAGTACTTTGATAGGGTCAACTATCCAAATGGATACCGTATCCCTAACTTCATCCAGTTCTCAGGTGAGGATGGCAAATCATCTGTAGAGCACATAGCGCAGTTTAATATCCAATGTGGAGAGGCCGCAAATAGCAATGCGTTACGCATACACCTATTCCCAAGGACTCTCACTAGAATGGCCTTCACCTAGTATATTAGTCTTCTGCCGATGTTAGTAAGGAGTTGGGCAGAGATGGAACAGAAATTCCATAATTAGTTCTTCCGAGTGGAGCCAACTATTACCATCTCAAATTTTGCTCATATACAATAGCTGGAAGGGGAGTCGATAGAGAAATTCTTAATTTGCTTTTAGAAGGCAAAGAATAGGTGTCCAACCAATCTTAATGAGTCAGATTTGGCAGCCCTAGTTATGCAGGGACTCAGATTCTCTCTTTGAGAGAGGTTAGGAGTCAAAAAGCTCCAAGACCTTGCTGAACTAACCCAAAAGGCGACCATGGCCAAACAGTTGATTGAAGAAAGGAATAGAAGAGCTGCTTCATCCAAGGGTGCCTACCAGTATGACCCAACCCTTGAGATCGACCATCTAGAAGATGATCAAAATCAGGACAATTGGGAGAAGAATCAGTGGCTAAGGAGATGGTAACTGAACTCACCAAAGGTAATCCTTATGAGTTAGCAAGCCTGATACCAAAGAAGATGTCAATATCTAGTAAGTTCAATCGTCCAGCTAATTAGGCCAATTAACCAAGAGGCCTCAATGAAGTCAGGAAAGAATACTTATTCGATGTGACCAAAGCAGATAAGATCTTTGACAACCTCCTTAAGAATGGTCAGATCATCCTACCCAAAGGTCATAGGATCCTGTATGAAAGAGAGCTGAAGACAACAAGGTTTTGTAAATGGCAAGTGAGCAAGTCAAACAACACATCCAATTGTGTGGTGTTTCGCAACCAGATACAACAAGCCATCAAAGATGGACGTCTAAAGTTCACAAAAAAGGCACTACCAACAGCCTCATTTGTGGCTCCCATTGCAATGGTGAACTTGAAGAAAGATAAAGAGGTTGATAAGCAAGACCAGAGTAGGCCACCCATAGAAGACCTCTGACACTCACTTCAGAGAAAGAAGGTTGGAGACAAGAGAGATACCCTTAGGAGAGAACAACCAGAGGATCTAAAGGGGATGCTAAAAGAGAAGGTTACTTCTAGAGGATTGCAAGATGCTTCTGAAGGCTCAAAAGAGACACCCAAGGGGTAGAAGAGTCCCTCCAAATCACCTAGACATCCTACGGAGGGTAGATGGAGATCTCATCTTTACATTAAAATTGACCTCCAAGAGGCACTAATACAAGGCAGAGTGTCTTTGGACGATTAGGAGAGAAGGGATCCTCGTCTGAACTCGGGGGGCAAGACATTGTTGAGGATACAAAAGAGATACTCAAGGGGCAAGGTAGGCATCTGAAGTCTCCTTGACGCCCCGTAAAATGTAGATGGAGGTCTCACCTCTATATTAAGACTGATCTCCAAGAAGGCACAAGCGCGAGGTGGAGTATCTTCAGCAGGCTAGGAGAAAAGAGACCCTTGCCAGAGCCTTTCCTACTAGAGATCCTCACGAAGACTCAAAATCAACATCTAAAAAGGAAGGTCCAAATGTAAAGGTAGATCATGAAGGATCTTAAAAGATTGCTAGAAGACCACAAGGCTAGACTCCGGGAGCAAGAGGCTCTTCTGACTTTGCCCGTACTATGACCTAATGTGGCTTTTAAACAAGGCCGACTAATCTGAAATGATACCCCAAACCTCGGCAAATGCAAGATATCAAGACCTGGTGATAGGACACCAGACAAGGAGTCAGACAAGAAGAGACCACCTATAAAAGGGGACTAATACAAGGAGTCCTACAAGAGAGACCCTATTAGAAGAGATGATCGATACAAAGACCCGAAGAGTATGAGCATAAAGAGATAGATGCCCAAAAACAAGACCAAGGGTCCTTCTAAAAAAAATCAACTGAAGAGCTACCCCTTGAGAAAGCTGAGAAGAAGGTAGTTCCAAGCTACACACTTAAGAAGGGAGACTCCGAGAAGCTAAGACTACATGCTTTCTCCAAGTTAGCTAAAGAAGACAAAATAAGTCTACCTAGCTTAGAAGAGGAAGACATGGAGGAGTTATATAATACTCTCCTTATTGAAGAAGAGTATATGAGGATGCAAGTGAAGGCATGCATAGAAGAGGATCAAAAAGATGAGAGACTAGTACTCGAAGATAGTGCGAGTGAAGCCGATCTAAGCAAAGGAAAACAAGACCTAGAGATCAATATGGTCTTCACTTTACTAGCCAGATTTGGGCCAAGAAAGGGATAGACTAGCTACCTTGATGAGGACATAATCGAGGAACACTTTGTGGAGTTAGAGATTAGAGACAAGGCTTTGGCAGTCCCAGCGATGGAAGAGTTTAATGATACTGTGACAATAACAAGTCCAACCAAGAAGATGTGTGAACACCTTAAGTCGTTATATATTTCGGCTCACATCTTTGGTAAGCCTATCAATAGGATCCTTATTGGCAATGGGACGGTCATGAACATTATCCATTATACACTGCTGAAGAAGCTGGGGAGGCAAAATGAGAAGCTAAGCCTGACGGACATGATGATAACCAACTTTGCAGGCAAAGCCACTCAGCCATTGGGAGTATTCATTGCCAAAGTTATAGTTTAGTCTGTGACTCATGAAGTCCCCTTCTATGTGATCGAGACCAAGATATTGATGAGTGTCAAAAATACTCATTATCTATGTCGTTTTAGTAGATTATTCTTAGTGTTTTAGGTTGATTTAGTTATGTTTTAGTTGTTATAGTGTTAGTTTTCGTTCATTGTGTGTTTATATTGAGTTTATCATTTTTATTAAGTTTGCTTATTTTTAGAAGCATATTCGAGGAGAAGTGGAGGACGATCGAGCTGACACACGAAGCCAAGGACGAGAGGGAAGTCATAAAGCCAAGGAATGCAATGCATGGTTATCTGGCGCATGCTAAGCATACATGGCACACGCCAAGTAGCTATTACTCGAATGATAGTTCAATCAGATGACCATTCGCACTCGGAGAAGCAAAAACATAAAGGTTGGTGCATGATAGGTGCATCTGGGGTACGCCAGACCAGACGGACAGAAGTAAAATAAAGCTTAGTATTAGACAAACAAAATTAAGACTTGAAAAGGGCGATTTAGAGCTTTGTGAAGGCAGGGGACAAGTTGGTAGGCCACTTTTTAGATATTTTGGGTTATATATTTTAGTAGATAAGTTAGATTAGATATTTAGTTTAATATTCCATTAGTTAGTTAGTATATAAGCTAGTTTTGCTTTGTAAAATAGGAGAGACGAGGTGGACCACAAAAGAGACCATAATTTTGGACCAAAATAGATGTAAATATGTTTTTTGGTTGAAGAACGTGGACTTGAAGTGGGGGAGCTTGGAGTTTTGATAAGTCTCCATTCCTTTCTCCTTTTGTCTATGTTTATGCATATTATGTCAAATATTAGTATGTGTGAGTAGTTATATGAGTTTGGTGCCTTGTTATCTTTGATGTAGCCACTGATATGAGTTGTGTATGTTCATGTATGTGTTCTTGTCAACGTGCTTCATCATGTTGCTTAGACTTGTTTGATCACCAAGCCTTAGTAGCTAGTCAAAACTTGAGATCGAAAATAGATAGAATTGATGGATAGGTTGATTTGATGATTAGTACTCTTGCTAGGATAGAAATCTCCTTGGTAACCTACTGATTGTCCTTAGAGTGGAGCTTATAGTTGGTGTTTAACTTAGTTTAGTTAGTTGGTGGGGTCGAAAGAACATATCTAACCTTCTAAGCTCGTTAAGTAGCAATTTAGACTCATCATGCACGAAAGTGTGGTTGAGGTTGTCTTTGATTCACTCGGACCACATCACATACACTTAGACCCCTCTTTATCTTATGGTTATATTATTGGTTTAGGCACCTTGCTCATTTTTAGTTCCTAAATTGTTCATATTCTATTTTATAACATATCTATCTTTGTGTTAGAATTTGTTGGCTTTATATTTGTGCTTTAGAGTTTATATCACTTGTGTAAACTACCAAACTTCATAATTTGATCCTTATTAAGTAAGTAAACCTTAGAGTAGTCGAAAAACTCAGTCTCTATGGATTGACAAAACCTGTACTTACTCATTGTTGCAATCTACTACAAGTCTGCTGATAACTTGGCGTACGCCAGCCCTAGTTGGCGCACGTCATGTCTATTTGTTCGAGAGCTTTTGGCTCGTGCCTTGTATAGTTGGCGCACACTAGAGTTCAAGTTAGTAAAAGGTTAAAAAGCTGGCACACGCCACCCTTAGTTGGTATATGCCAGAAGAGACGAACAAATGACTGGTTATCCGATTTTAGGTAGATTTGAAGTAGAGTTAAACTTTTAAAGGATGGCTTGCACGAAGTGATCAATTGGTGCCATTGCCAGATATTGAGATTTAGACTCTCAATTCGGTGTACAAACTCGGATTAGGATAAATATATTTTTTTTATTTTTATTTTTCTTTATTTTTTGTTTACTTTTTGACCAAGTGACTTTTCTTGCTTGACAAGTTACATGCATGTCATTAACCCATTCAACCAATATTTCTCCATGGGAGATTGAAGAAGAAATAATGCAGTTAAAAAGGTCATTACGTAAGGAGAGATGAGAAAAAGAGAGAATGGACCAAAGACAAAAGGGTCAAGGGGCCGGAGTTCAAGCCCCTAGACATTCTTTAATGGACCATAGGAGACTAACATACGAAGGAGCCAAAACTGGAATCCAATAGCTAGCTGTTGAAGCTAATCACTTCGAAATTAAGCCAGCCGTGATTCATATGCTTCAAGCTTCGGGTCAGTTCTATAGTTTGCCTAATGAAGATCCCAATGAACATCTAGGGAACTTCATGGAATTAGCTGATAATTTTAAGTATCCCGAAGCGTCTAATGATGCTGTTAAGATTAGAATGTTTCCTTATACGTTAAGGGACAAGGCTAAACTGTGATATAAGCAACTTAAGGGTACTCCAATAACTACATGGGAGCAATTGGCAAATGCTTTTCTTGACAAATATTTCTTCTACTCAAAGACTAACAAGCTCGTTAAGGAGATTACCAACTTCGAACAATATGAAGGAAAGTCTTTGAGTGAAACTTGGAAGAGATATAAGGAATTGCAATGAAAATGCCAGCACCATGGTCTATCTGAGGAGTCTCTTCTTAAGACTTTTTATTTTAGCCTGTCGCCAACAACTATGGGAAACGTTGATTCAGTATCCAATGGAAATTTCTTGAGAAAGGAAAGGGATGAAGCCCACCATATTCTGCAAGAGCTGGTAGCAACAAACAGGATAATCGTGAATGAGAGAAAAAACAACCAATTAGAGAGTTAAGGGAGATAACTGAGCAGAGTGAGAGAAGAGGAATAATTGAACTTGATACTTCCTTGTCTTTTCAAGCACAATTAGACTTGATGACAAAGCAATTGCATGATTTGACTCTAAACAAAGTTAATGCTATTGCTTTACAATAGCATTGCGAAGCTTGTGGCAACACTGGCCACGAAATTAGTCAATGTGCGATGATGAGCCAATCTACAGAGCAGGTCAACTTTGTGAGTGGTCAAGGACAAGGAGGAAACCGAATGCTAAACAATCCATATTCCTCTACATATAATCCATACTTATAATCCTGGTTGGAGAAACCACCCTAATTGCTCATGGAAATATAGAAACAATGATGACAGTATGGCAATCATTCCTGATAAAGGATTGCCTTTACGCATCTCACAACAAGGACCACTACCTGGTTTTCAACCATGTGGGTTCTTGGGAGAAAGGATGGTAGTACTTGAGGATAGATTTGACAAGGTTGAGAAGTTCATCCAACAAACGGGAGACTCATCCAACAACCAAAGTCAAATCTTGAAGGCATTAGCGGCCCATGAAGTAAGGCAAAACAATTTAGAATAATTTCTAAAAGAGCAAGCAACTGCCATATGTAACATGGAAGTACAACTTGGGAAAATCGCAAAGACAAATGCACAAAGAGCATCTGGCCTCTCCCAAGTTTTACTGAGATAAATCCTCGTGGGAAAATTAATGCAATCTTCTTAAGAAGTAGCAAGGAATTAGCTTCTCAAAAAGTCAAAGAGAAGGCTAAGGAAAGTGATGTGGTGAGTCCTAAAAAAGATAAGGAGGAAGAAGTGCTGAAAGATAAGGTCCTGCAAGAAGAACTTGCGGAGAAAGAAGAAGTTTACATACCACTACCATCAATGGTTCCCATTCTGCCTTATCCTCAGAGGGTAAAGCGAAAGTCGGGGATGGATGAGAAATTTCTCCGTTTCATAGAGAAAATGAAGAACATACAAATAAGTGTCTCTTTCTTAGAGATGCTAGATCAAGTTCCACACTATACCAAGTTTCTAAAGGAACTCGTCACTAAGAAGAAAAAAGGGGAAGATGGAGAGACAATTACCCTTACGGCAAATTGTAGCTCTCTAATCTCAAAAAATCTTCTGATGAAGCTAAAAGATCCGGGGAGTTTTACAATTTCCTATTTCATTAGTGAAACTAAGTTTCCAAAATGTTTGTGTGATTTAGGCGCAAGTATCAACTTGATGCCTTTGTCTACATTTCAAAAACTAGGTTTGTGTGAAGTTAAGCCAACTTCTATGCTTCTCCAATTAGCAGAACAAACTATTAAGAAACCATTCGGTGTGGTTGAGGATATCCTGGTGAAGATTGACAAGTTCATCTTCCCAGTTGACTTTGTGGTATTGGATTTCTCTGAGGACAAGAACTATCCACTGATTTATGGCAGACCCTTCCTTAACATAGCACATACATTAGTGGATGTGCATAATGGTAAACTGGTGCTACGAATTGGACACAAGAAGGTTGAGTTTAACATGACAAGTGTTATGCGACATCCTCTTGATGAAGGGATGTGTATAAAAATTGACGTGGTGGATGAGTGTATCCTCGAGCTCTGCAAGAAAAAGATCTCTAGTATTGAGAATTAAGAACTAGAGAAAGAAGAAGATGAGGATATTGTAGAAGAAGTAAAGGAGGAAATTGATAAGAAGGGTTTACTTAAGGAGCTCAAAATTTATTTGAAATATCGAACTCCACCCTTAATTATGAAAGTTCCTTCCTTAGAACTGAAAGACCTACCCTCGCATCTGAGATATGCACTTTTAATAGATAGAGGGAGATTACCGATTATTATATCAAATAAGCTCATTAAGGAAGAAGAAGAGAAAGTGCTAACAGTTATGAACAAATGGATTAAAGCCATTGCTTGGTAAATATCTGATAGCAAGGGGATAAACCCGAAAATTATGATGCACTACATTCACATAAAGGATGGAGCAAGGCCAAGAGTAGACTGACAAAGGAGACTTAATCCCAACATAAAGGAGGTTGTTAAGAAGGAAGTGATAAAACTCCTTGAAGTGGGAATTATCTATCCAATCTTGGATAGTGAATGGGTTAGCCCGATCCATTGTATTCTCAAGAAAAGGGGAATGATAGTTGTGATCAACGAGGAAGGGGAGCTCATTCTGACAAGAACTATGGCTGGATAGAGAGTGTACGTCGATTATCATAAATTAAATAACACCACACGGAAA
The DNA here is from genome assembly GCA_012979155.1 of Hypericum perforatum. NCBI lineage: Eukaryota > Viridiplantae > Streptophyta > Magnoliopsida > Malpighiales > Hypericaceae > Hypericum > Hypericum perforatum. The sequence goes on along the minus strand of SOPF01025304.1, from coordinate 22,135 downwards.
GATCATTTTCCACTCCCTTTCATTGATCAAATATTGGAAAGGATTGTGGGGTATTCTTATTATTGCTTTTTGGACAAGTACTCTGGGTACAACCAAATTGCAATATACCTCAGAGATCAAGAGAAGACATATTTCACATGTCCCTTCGGTATTTTTGCATATCACAGAATGCCTTTTGGATTAAGTTGTGCCCCAGCAACATTTCAACATTGCATGGAGTTGATCTTCTGGGAAATGAACGAAAAGATTATGAAAATCTTCATGGATGACTTCTCTGTTTTTGGAGACTCATTTGATCATTGTCTTGACAACCTAGACAAGGTATTGAAGAGATATGAGGAAAAGAATCTTGTGCTCAATTGGGAAAATGTCATTTTATGGTAGACAAAGGGATAGTCCTTGGGCATAAGATTTCTAGAGCTGGTATGGAAGTAGATAGAGCTAAGACAGAGGCGATAGAGAAAATGGATGTACCAACCACAGTTAAAGGAGTTAGAGCATTTCTGGGTCATGCCAGATTTTACAGAAGATTCGTCAAGAACTTCTCTCTAATTGCTAAGCCTCTAACAAATTTGCTAGTTAAGGATGTATCCTTCAACTTTGATGAGCACTGCCTTAAGATATTTGATGCTCTCAAGAAAACTCTTATCACAACTCCTGTGATTTCATCATCAGACTAGAAACTTCCATTCAAATTAATGTGTGATGCAAGTGATCTCGCTTTGGGTTGTGTGCTTGGACAGAAGAAAGAGGGAAAGCTCCATGTCATCTACTATACTAGTAGAGTACTTACAGGAGCTCAACTCAATTATACAACCACAGAGAAAGAGATGCTTGTGGTTGTTTACGCATGTGACAAATTTAGACCATACTTGCTTGGTTCTAAGGTTATAATTTACACTAATTATGCAGCTTTGAGATATCTTTTCTCAAAGCAAGATGCCAAACCTCGCTTGATGCGCTAGATTTTATTACTCCAAGACTTCGACTTGTCCATTAAGGACAAGAAAGGAGAAGAAAATGTTGTCCCAGATCATCTCTCTAGATTAGAGAAAAGCGACGGTATGGAGATTGAAGTGAATATTCAAGAAGAGTTTCTGGATGAAATTCTTATGACAGTGAGTAGAGTAGAAGCTCCCTAGTATGCTGACTATGCCAACTTTTTAGTTAGAGGAATTATTCCTGCAGATTTGAGTTACCCTTAAGGAAAAAATTTCTATGGGATGTCCAGATGTATGTTTGGGATGATCCTTACCTCTTCAAGAGGTACAATGATGGGATTCTTCAACGTTGCATTGCTAGTTGGGAAGTAGCAAATATTTTAGAGCAATGCCATAATGCACCTTACTCATGTCATTATGGAGCTTCAAGAACTTCATCTTGAGTCTTCGAATGCGGATTCTATTGGCCTTTCATCTTCAAGGATGCACGTAGTTACATTGAGCAGTGTGACCGCTACCAAAGAATGGGAAACATCTCAAAGAGGATGAGATGCCATTATCTGGAATTTTAGAGATTGAGCTTTTTGACGTTTGGGGATTGGACTTCATGGGTCCTTTCCCAACATCACATGGCAACAAGTATATCTTGGTAGGAGTAGACTATGTTTCAAAGTGGGTAGAAGCTTTAGCGTCACCAACAAATGATGCTAGAGTAGTTATCCAATTTCTTAAAAAATTCTTCTCGAGATTTGGAGTGCCATGCCATGAGCGATAATCAGTAATGGAGGGTCATACTTCTACAACAAGCAATTTGAAGTCCTGCTAACGAGATATGAGATAATGCACAAGGTGGCGACACCTTATCATCCCCAAACTAGCGGACAGGTTGAGCTTTCCAATCGAGAGCTCAAGAAAATCTTGGAAAAGATAGTCGGAACAGCAAGGAAGGATTAGTTGAACAAGCTCGATAATGCTTTATGGGCTTATCGCACAGCATTTAGAACATCTATAGGAATGTTGCCGTATAGGCTTGTTTATGGCAAAGCATGCCATCTTCCAGTAGAGCTTGAGCATCGTACATTTTGGGCTATTAAAACCCTTAATTACAATTACAAAAAGGCCGGAGAGTGCAAAATCCTCCAACTTGAAGAGTTGGATGAAATGCGAGACTTGGCATTTGAAAGCTAAAGACTTTACAAGGAAAAAACCAAAAGAAGACATGATGCCCACATTATCAAGAAAGATTTTAAGGAGGGGCAACATGTTCTTCTCTATAACTCGCGACTAAGACTCTTTCCAAGGAAGCTCAAATCCAAGTGGAGTGGCCTGTACCAAATTGTTAAAGTGTTCCTTTTTGATGCACTTGATTTGAAAAATAGTGACAGAATAGTCTTTCAAGTCAACAGCCAACGATGCAAAATCTACATTGGAGGGGGCAATATTAATTGAGATGCAGAGGTGCAATCAATTAATATGCCATCCAGTGCATGAACAAAAGGAACAGAGTAAGGCTCTTTTACCTACAGAGAATAAAGAACAGGATGTTTTGCTCTAAGTATATTCATTTAGTTAGTGTTTTAGTTTCTAGAAAGATCCCAATCAACATTTGTCTCATCATTCTCCATCGAGCACAAGAGACTTTGAGAATTGAGAGACGAGAAGAAAATTTCTTGAGATACTCTAGAGGAACTTTAAAGAGTGCCTACAAGAGAAAGATGAAGAGATTTGAATTTTATCCAAGGTGCAGAAAATTAGAACATGATGGAAACTGTAGCAAGAACAGCACTAACTTGCAAAATGAGTGTACCGTGCTACTACGTCACGATCCTATTAGGCTTAAAGCCGAAAAGGTTGCACGAAGAGGTAGTTCATCATGATATGCCATTCGTGAGTTGTGTGACTTGTGAAAGTCAAAGTTGCATCTTTGACCCATGCTGATGAGGCATCTGGTTTTCAAGCTTTCCAGGAATGCAGCGTAAATAAAAGCAAAAAAAAATTAGATTAGCATGTTTGTTTCTTTTATGTGATCTTTTAGTTAGTGTTTATATATGTAGTATGTCATTTTTGAGGTTTGTACATATCTGGTGCACGCCAATGAGGCTGGCGTATGCCAGGTTATGCAAAAAAGAGAAAGCTGGCGCATGCTAGTGCACTTGGCTTACGCCAAGTTTGGGCAGAATCAACTATAAAGCTCTCGGGCATGCATCATTCATCACAAAATTTCAAAATCAACATTCTCCTACCACCAAAAACTTCAAATCCGACTGAGTCCAATCATTCCCAACCAATTACCCACATTACCCAACACCCAAAACACATTTTTTGATGGCAAATGATGTAGGATCTAGCCAGATATGTCGCGGAGAATGGAGGAAGCGTGCAAGAAACTCTTTGCCTTCTCTACCTACCTCAAGATATCTGCGAATGCTACAACGCTCCATTCACAATCTTCCATGATTAGGAGGGAGAGAGGTATCAAAACTTTTCAAGACTCAGTGCCCTTAGTCATTTTACAATTAATTGAAATGACATGCAGATACTAGGGGTAGATAGACAACTGAGGTTAGCTTTTAGGAAGTTAGGGTGGAGGTACTTTGAGAATAGGGAGATATTGGTTAGGCAAGAACTGGTTTTAGAGTTCTATTGCACATTGTAGGTTTTGGCTAATAGACAATCATTTACTACACGTGTATTTGACACTGACTTTAGCATGGATGAGATTGAGTTTAACGATCTATTTAGCCTTAAGGCTGGACCAAGTGCGTTAGACTTCACTCCCGTAAGTCAGGCACATAGGGCTTGGCAAAAGATTACATGATTTGAAAGGTACGAGTCAGGGAGGGTACCTAATGCACTGATTAGAGAACCATATTTAGGCATCCTCCATCGCTTTATAACTCTGACCATTAGTGGTCAATGGGAAGAGTCTAAAGTCTTCTGATCTCAGTTGTATGCCATTGACTGCCTATGCCATGATGTTCCTTTTAGCACCTTGCTATAATCATTGACTGCTTTGCTAGATAGATTAGCAATAAGGAACCTGGGTATCTGTACTTAGGTCATATTATTTCCCGCATTGCATGTCACCATTTTTCTGAGTATTTTGCAGATTTCCGTAGAATGATTTTGGAGCCAGTGCCGCTGGAGGAGAGACAGGAAATCCAGTTACACCTTGGGGCACCAGGAAGGGTGCCAGTACAGAGAGAGGAGCAGCAGGAGCAGTAGGAGCCCAGCCATCACGATGAGGCCAGACTAAGTCATCGGGCTCCTGACACACAAGGAGATATGGATTATTTACGTGACCAGTTGGCTGTGATGCAGGTACAACTACGTGGTCATAGAGAGCAGCTTCATGGATACAGCGTGCAACTACAGGACTACGCAGTTAGCAATGTGACTAGATAAGACCATCAATATGACTACAATGCTCATCTAGAGGCCGAGCTTAGAGCTCGGAGAGAGGAGCAGAGGGTGTTCTATGCTGATCACAGAGCTCACATGGCATTCCAGCGAGACCATTACAAGCAGCAGCGAGCGCACACTGAATGGATGTGCACCTGGGTAGAGAACTTCGGCAGTGGCTTCATATTCTCACCAACACCTCTTCCAACTTCTGATGATTGACAGAGAGCTCTTCTTTACTTTTTACTTTTTTTTAGTTTTCCTTGTGTTTTTGTATTGTTTATTTACTTTTATGTATTTTGACTCTGTTTTTGTTTGAGTGCTTGTAACTCATTTAATGATTATGTTATGCTACTGTAAGGTGATCCTATTAGGCTTAAAGCCGAAAAGGTCACAAGAAGGTAGTCTACATAATAAGTCATTAGTGAGTTAATGTGTTGCATGTTTATTTATGTCTATGCATGTTTTGATTAGGTGTTTATTAGTATTTTAGACACCTTGAGGACAATGTGTCTTTCAAGTGTGGGGGAGGGTTCCATCTAAGAATCTTCCTTTTAGGGTGTTTAGTATATTAGCATGTTAGGTTATTTTGTTTAGGTTTAGACTTGGATTGAATTTTTCAAAAATTTGATCCTCCTCAAAAATTTTCAACTTGTGTTAGAATTTTATCATTCTCTTAGTTAGGAATTTAATTCGAGCACAAAGCCTAGGAATTAGTAGAAATCTCGCACACTGTTGTTTAGATTAGTGGTTTACTATGTAGACTAGACTAAAGGGTTGATGAGTGAATCTTGTGAGTATTTGAGCCGAAGGAAGAGACATCCGTCTCTATATTTTTTATGAGGTGCATACTAAGTCAGTTGATCGAGGTATCCTACTAGTACTTATCATAGTCTAGGTTGCGTGGAAGTTAGTGAAAGTATGGGGGCATTCTTTGATATTGAGCCTACACCTTTAGAGATAAAATCCCTTATATATATTTATTGTTTAAACCTATTAAGCCTAGCCTTTTCTTGATCTTAGATTAGGAAGCCAATCACAAACCTTATATCATCCATCTTCTTTACCTTTGATCATCCGATTCGAGGACTTATAGGTTTGCATGTGTATTGGGTTTCATTGGTAGCTTGGGTTTCATTTGGTTTATATCCGTTGGGATGTTGTAGTTATGGCTGTGTTAGAAGCCGAGTTTTTGCCTAGAACGTGCTAAGTATGTAAGTTTGTAAAGTTTGTGAATGTTATGTTCATATGAAAAAAAAAGAAATGAAAAAGAATGTGATATTGAATAAGTCATGTGGTTTAGGTAAGACTTGTGCTTTGCGGTCTTAGGAAATTAGGATATTTGGGGAGTATGCTTATTTATGTTATATATGTGAGGATGTTTAGATTAGACGAGTGATTTGTTATATTTATGACATATCCTCGGATTAGGTGATTTAGCCACTATCCACATATTATACCTCACCTTTACCTTAAGCTCCATTACAACCTGATGAAAAGACCCCTGATCATTAGCTACCATTGTGACTTTTAGATAATGCTGAGTAGGACATAGGATACTTTGAGTATATTGACTTGTATGTCAGTGATAGGAAGTTGACCATACAGATTATATGAGTGAAATACTTTTCTATCCTCGTGAGTTTAACCTTCTAGTGTCTTTTATGTAGAGTTAACACTTGTTTAAACAATTGAGTGCTGAGGTGCCTACTAGTTCGTTGTGCTTTATGTTATAGATTGATGAACTAACTTAGATTATGATTTGATTGTGATGCAAGCTGATGTTTTTGAGAAAAGTTAAGTGTTGATCCATTCATGCCATGTCTTTACCTTGTTATGTGTTTGTTTGTTCTTATTTGATTTTTGTTTAGATTGTTGTCCCCATTTTGAGTTTTTGCTTGGGGACAAGCAAATATTCAAGTGTGGAGGTATGATAAGTGTCAAAAACACTCATTATTTGTATCGTTTTAGTAGATCGTTCTTAGTGTTTTAGGTTGATTTAGTTGTGTTTTAGTTGTCATAGTGTTAGTTTTCGTTCATTGTGTGTTTATATTGAGTTTATTGTTTTTCATTAAGTTTGCTTGTTTTTAGGAGCATATTCGAGGAGAAGTGGAGGACGATCGAGCAGACACACAAAACTAAGGACGAGAGGGAAGTTGCGAAGCTAAGGAATGTAATGCACGATTATCTGGTGCACGCCAAGCATATATGGAGCACCTAACAACATATCTTCATAGACCAAAAACTACGAGGTCCATATCCGGTGTGGGCGTTAGAGCATTGAGAGGAACTTTCTCTAGTACGAGAGGACTGGGAAGGACGCACCTCTGGTGTACCAGTTATTGTACCCACGGTAAACACTGGGTAGCCAAGTGCGGAGTAGATAACTGCTGAAAGCATATAAGTAAGAAGTCTACCCCAAGATGAGTGTTCTCCTATTCCGACTTCCCCAGAGCCTCTGGTAGCACAGCCGAGATAGTAACGAGGCGCATGCCAAGTAGCCGTTACTCGAACGACAGTTCAATCAAACGACCATTCACACTTGGAGAAGCAAAAATACAAAGGCTGGTGCATGCCAGGTGCATCTAGCATACGCTAGACCAGACGGACAGAAGTAAAATAAAGCTGAGTGTTGGACAAACAAAGTTGAGACTTGACAAGGGCAATTTAGAGCTTTGTGAAGGAAGAGGACAAGTTGGCAGACTACTTTTTAGATATTTTGGGTTAGATATTTTAGTAGATAAGTTAGATTAGATATTTAGTTTACTATTCCATTAGTTAGTTAGTATATAAGCTAGTTTTGCTTTGTAAAATAGGAGAGACGAGGTGGACCACAAAAGAGACCATAATTGTGGACCAAAACAGATGTAAATATATTTTTCTGGTTGAAGAACGTGGACTTGAAGTGAGGGAGCTTGGAGTCTTGATAAGTCTCCATTCCTTTCTCCTTTTGTCTATGTTTATGCCTATTATGTCAAATATTAGTATGTGTGAATAGTTATATGAGTTTGGTGCCTTATTACCTTTGATGTAGCCACTGATAATTTGTGTATGTTCATGTATGTGTTCTTGTCAACGTGCTTGATCCTATTGCTTAGACTTGCTTGATCACCAAGCCTTAGTAGCTAGTCAAAACTTGAGACCGAAAGGAGATAGAATTGATGGATAGGTTGATTTGATGATTAGTACTCTTGCTAGGAGAGAAATCTCCTTGGTAACCTACTGATTGTACTTGGAGTGGAGCTTATAGTTGGTGTTTAACTTAGTTTAGTTGGTTGGTGGGATCGAAAGAACATATCTAACCTTCTAAGCTTAGTTAAGTAGCAATTTAGACTCATCATGCACAAAAGTGCAGTTGAGGTTGCCTTTGATTCACTCAGACCACATCACATACACTCAGACCCCTCTTTATCTTATGGTTATGTTATTGGTTTAGGCACCTTGCTCATTTTTAGTTCTTAAGTTGTTAATATTCTATTTTATAACATATCTATCTTTGTGTTAGAATTTGTTAGCTTTATATTTGTGCTTTAGAGTTTAGATCACTTGTGTAAACAACCAAATTTCATAACCTGATCCTAGTTAAGTAAGTAAACCTTAGAGTAGTTGAAAAACTCAGTCTCTGTGGATCGAAAAAACCCGTACTTACTCATTATTGCAATCTGCTACAAGTTTGCTGATAACTTGGCGTACGCCAGCCCTAGTTGGTGCACGCCAGGTCTGTTTGTTCGAGAGCTTTTGGCTCGTGCCTTGTATAGTTGGCGCACACCAGAGTTCAAGTTAGTGAAAGGTTGAAAAGCTGGTGCATGCCACCCTTAGTTGGCGTATGCCAGAAGATACGAATAGACAACTGGTCATCCGATTTTAGGTAGATTTGAAGTAGAGTCAAGCTTTTAAAGGATGGCTCACACGAAGCGATCAGACATCCTACAATGGCTTTCTTAGAAGGGATTGGATCTACTCAAGTCAGGTCATCCCATCCTCTCTCCACCAGTTCTTGATCCAATAGACACCAAATAGAAAGATGGAGGTAGTAGCTGCAGATGAAAATCTATTTCAAGCAGCTACCAACTGTGTTGAGGTGACCTTATATGATGGGTCTATCATGCTAACTACCCTCGTACGAAGCAATAAGGAGGAACAAGTCATTAGCTATGCGAGCTCAGTCGAACAAGGGATCCCCGTACCCGATCAACTCCCAAAAGTTATATTCAAAAGGCAAGCCCTTAGGCTTACCTTTCAAGACTAAAGAAAGAGAAGAAGAACAGACAAAACAGTCAGAGGTCTACGTCTTGTCATAGTATAAAGTGGTTGAATTTGTCTTTGAAGATGATGGTCAAGACCCTATAGAGACACTAAAGATGAACAACCTTCATCCGACCCCAAGCAATTAGATGATAAGGCCGAAGTGAGAGACCCTTTAAATGAGATATTGCTTCACTCAGAGAAGGGAAGCTGGCCCATATTTATCAGTGAACAGCTCCCCAGAGACTTTAAAGAGGACCAAGTTACCCTATATTAGGCCGACTACAGCTATGAAAAGTGGGTGTAAGAGGTGAAAAGACCTTCACCTACAAGAGGTGAAACGACCTTTGCCTACAAGAGGTAAAACAACTTTTACCTACAAGAGGCAAAAAGATCTTTGCCTACAAGAGATGAAATAACCTTTGGCCAGATGAGGGATAAAATGACCTTCATCTACAAGAGGTGAACCAGCCTTCATCTACAAGAAATGAAACAACCTTCGCCTACAAGAGGTGAAAAGACTTTTACCTACAAGAGGTGAAACGGCCTTCGCCTACAAGAGGTGAAATGACCTTTGCCTACAAGAGGTATAAAGACCTTCGCCTGCAAGAGGTGAAATGACCTTGGCCAATTCAAGGGGTAAATTGATCTTTGTTTACCAAAGGGTGAAATAATCTTTGCCTACGAAATATCTATTATGCCTATCATAGGATGAAGTAACATTTGCCTTCGAAAGGTCTTTTATGCCTATCAAAGGGTGAAATAACTTTTGCCTATGATAGGTCTATTACGCCTATCAAGAGGTGAAATAACCTTTGCCTATGAAAAGCTTACCGTTTGAAGAAAATCAAAGTCTACATGGTGACACTTCTCATTTTGGTGATTCAAAATATCACCATGCAGGGGTATTGTTAGAGCATGAAAATAATTTGCCTTCCCACGGTGGTGTTATGGTAATTTTACCTTTTGAAAGTGACCATTTTTGGTACTTCTTGAAGCACTTGTCCTTGTGAAAGGTACTAAGGAGAAACTTTGCCTTCATAAGGTGACTTAAAGGAAAGGTGCAAGTGACTTCATGAAGCACCACCATGTGGGGGGCATTGTTAGAAGACAAAAATAATATTTGTCTTAGAAAGTACTTGACAAAGTACTTTTTCTTGGTGTGGTGACTTTATGAAGTACTTTTTCTTGGGTTTATGACTTCATGAAGTATTTTTTTTTGGGTTGGTGAGTTCATGAAGTGCTTTTCCGAGTGACCAAAGTTGATACTTTGCCTCCTTGTAGTGGGGGTCTCATTTATATGACCTAAGGAAGAGAAAGTGCATGTGACTAAAGGAAGAGAAAGTGCATGTGACTTAAGGGAGAAAGTGACTTCTATAAGTACTTTACCTCCCTTAAGTGACTAAGAGAGAATTTTAGGCTCCTTGTGGGGGTTTCATGCGCATGGCTCAAAGAAAGGGGGGTTGTGACTTCCATAACCACTTTGTCTCCCAAGGATGACCAAAATGAATATTTTACCTCCTTGTGGACGGTTTATACGAGTGGTCATTAAGAGAGGAGAGTGACTTCCATAAGCACTTTGTCTTCCAAGAATGACCAAAAAGAATATTTTACCTTCTTGAAGGGAGTCTTCTGCACGGCTTATGGAAGGGGAGGAGTGACTTTCCGAAGTGTTTTGCTTCCAAGAATGACTAAAAGAGATATTTTGCCTACCATAAGAGGTGCCTTCTTGAAGCATGGCCTTTGGAAGGGTGAGTTCACTTAGGTCTTTCTTGCCTTGCCTAAGGGAGGTGTCAAGAGCCTACCTCGCCGAAGGGAGGTGTTAAGAGCCTACCTTGCCTGAGGGAAGGGATAAAGGCTTAGCTCGCCTAAGGGAGGTATTAATAGTTTGCCTTGCCTAAGGGAGGTGTTGGAGGCTTACCTCGCCTAAGGAAAGTGTTAAGAGCTTGCCTTGCCTAAGAGAGGTGTTGGAGGCTTACCTCGCCTAGAGGAGGTGTTAGGAGCTTACCTTGCCTGAAGGAGGTTGTTAAGAGTTTGCCTAGCCTGAGAGAGGTGTTAAGAGCTCACTTCACTCAAGGGAGGTGTTAAGAGGTCACCTCGCCCAAGGGAAGTGTTAAGAGCTCACTTCACTCAAAGGGGATGTTAAGAGCTCACCTCGCCCAAGGGAGGTATTACAACTTGTTTCATCTTAGAAGAGTGTAAAGAGCCTTAAAGAGGTTACCTCATCTCAGGAAGGTGTGAAGGCTTACCTTGCCTTAAAGAGGGAGGAAGAGCTTACTTCACCTCAGATGGGTACACAAGCTTACTTTGCCTGAGAGAAGTGCCAAGAGGCTACTACCTCAGAAGGGTTAAAAAGCCTACTTGCTTCAAGGAGATGCGACGAGTTAGGCAAAGTGCTGAAAGGACTATAAGACCGAACGCGGTCAAAAGAGATAAACACGAGCTCCGAATTCACAGGAAGAGATAATCCTGGTAAATTAGGTGATAGGGGTGGTGCCGATACAAGATAAGGATGAGCATCTTCGAAGATAGGTATTAGGAGAGTCCGAGTACTAGTAGAAGACGGAGTTCGAAGGCAAGGAGGAGATGAAGACCTTTGCCTATATAAGGGACGCCCGAGGAAGACAGAAGATCATCCAACATCAACCACACAAATCTTTTATCAAGCTCATAAGCTTCTATTTGTTGTTCTTAAGCCGGGCATTTGCGCTTGGTTAGGAGGCCGGGCAGTAGAGCCTGATTAGAGGAGTTTAGCTTGTTAGGTAGTGGTGGTCGTTTGATCACTTGTTTTCGTTGAATCCGACCTTGAGACGAGCCTCCAAGCCGTCAAGATATTGTCTTTGACACCTTGTTACTTTTTCCCCACAACACAGTAATCTAGTAATTAATCTTCACCAAAAAAATTAGTAATTAATGGTGAACATTAATGCTAAAAAAATCGGATTTGGATTTGGTGCTGGACCCGAATTTCCAGCACCATGCTAGACACGCGGATTCGTGGTCTAAACACGCGGATTCGATGGTTGTTTTTTTGATTCGATGGTTTGTATGTATGTCTGATTCAATGGTTTATATATTGTGATTCGATGGTAAGGTATGCATGATTAGTATAAAATGTCTCATTCAATGGTTTGACATTCGATTCAATTATTTGTATATTGTGATTCGATATTTTATATATTGTGATTCAATGGTATGGTATGCTTGATTCAATGGTATAAAATGTCTGATTCAATGGTTTGTATATTGAAATTCGATGGTATGGTATGCATGATTCAACAATATAAAATATCTGATTCGATGGTTTATATATTGTGATTCGATGGTATGGTATGCATGATTCGATGGTATAAAATGTCTGATTCAATGCTTCGATGATATAAAATATCTGATTCAATGGTATGCATGATTCAATGGTTTATATATTTGTGATTCGATGGTATGGTATGCATGATTCGATGGTATAAAATGTCTGATTCGATGATATAAAATGTCTTATTCGATGGTTTATATATTGTCGAATCACAATATACAAATCATTGAATCAGATGTCAAACCATTGAATGAGACATTTTATACCACCGAATCACAACACACCATACTATTGAATCATAACACACCATACCATCGAATCAGACATACATACAAACCATCGAATCAAAAAAACAACCATCGAATCCGAGTATTCCAACCACCGAATCCGCGTGTCCAGCATGGTGCTGGAAACGCGGGTCCAGCACCAAATCTGAACCCAAAGAAATCTGTATTTGAGAAAATCTGTATTAAGATTTAGGCAACCGAAATTTAATACCAAAATGAGCAAGTGGTTATTTGATATTACTAGGTATTCGGATATGGATTAAAAATTAAGCTCGGCTCACACTTATTTAATTAGGAATTAAAAAAGTTTGAACATTCGAATAACCTGAAATTATATATTTTTTATTTTAAATCTGAAAACAAACAAAAAATTAAATTTTGAATTATCTTAATCCAAATCTGAGCACACAATCCAAATTAGTATCTAAAATTTTTTATATGAGATTCGGATATGGAATTTTCTATGCTCACCTCACCGCTACTTCTAAGTATGTTGATCCGAATACGATGTCCAAGCAGAATGAAAAATGAAATAGCTATGAAATCAAACCTTGTAACAAATTGAGTTCGCGAGTAAAGGTGAGGAATTAATATGATCCAACGATATTATTAAATATTTTATATTTATCATATTTAGTTTTTATAAACAACTATGCCCATCATTTTGATAATCTATCTAACTATTAAAAAACATCTTTAAAAGTGAAAAAAACAAAAAAGTCAATTTTGGAAAGACCCTAAACAGAAACAGAGTGGATCAAGTCAGTAGTACTCCAGCAAGAACAAAAGAAGCTTTTATCGATTCTAGAGCGAGCTTAACGATGGCGACCCAGAACGTACCCTACAGGCAACTCTTCATCGACGGTTCTTGGAGAGAACCCATCCTCAAGAAACGGATTCCCATCGTCAACCCCTCCACCGAAGAGATCATCGGTTCGTTTTTCCCTTTTAGTTTGCGTTTTGATTTGTTCTTTAAAAAATGGATCTGAAAGTGGGTAAAGATTGGATTTTCATTGGGTTTGACTTTGTGGGTTTTGTGGGTTCTCAGGGGATATACCAGCTGCCACTGGCGAAGATGTGGATGTGGCTGTGGATGCAGCTAAGAGAGCTTTCTATAGGAACAATGGCAAAGACTGGGCGTTTGCTCCCGGGGCGCTTCGCGCCAAGTACTTGCGTGCTATTGCCGCTAAGGTATCTGTTGAGGATTCCGCATCGCTAGTTGTGAGTCTGGCAAGTTGATAAGTGCAAAATCCATGAATCCATTGCCTTAAGGTTTTGGGATGTATATGGAGATTTGTTGATCCCGGTGTCATTTGTTGTGCACGCACGACCCCGTTTTTAGCACTTTGGTGTAGTCAAAGCCCGTGCTATCTTTGACCCCACGGGTCTCATTTTATGAGAATTCTTTGAAGTAGACAGGTTCCGGATCGAGCCTGACAGTAATTCGACTCTAGATCGATTTGGCAGCGCATACTAATGCTGGAGGTTGATAGATAAAATGTCAAGCTTTCTTGGTATATTATTTCTATGTCAGTTTTAACAAGTTCTCCGTGATTTTATTGTTTGGTTAACTATCAAGTGTGGATAAGCGTTAAGTCAGAGAATTTTAATGTCACCTTTGGCAGTGCCACTTCTTGGCAAGAAAAAAAAATGACTTGGCCCCATTTTGGGCAGTGCCACTTCTTACTGCGCCTTCCATATTCTATATCCATTTCTCACCTTGGTTTCTTGGAAACCCTTTTAATCCTACGAAATCCTTCTCTGATTCTGCTTTTTGAGCAAGTCCCTGCCTTCATTGTAAACAACCTCCATCAACTATAATATTTTCCCCTGTCAACAACCATCCCAGATGATCTGGTTGAGGAATTGAGAATTGGAAGCTCAAATGCATTGCTTTCTGTGCCTGCTTTAGAAGATCCTTTTTTTCTGATCCAAAATTTCTGAATTGGTCTTGGGCTCTTAATACTCTGGTCTAACTGCAGGTAACAGAGAAGAAGTCTGAACTGGCGAGGCTTGAGGCAATTGATTGTGGAAAACCATTGGATGAAGCTGCATGGGACATAGTATGTCCGTGAACCAGAAAGTCTTCTTCTGTTGTTGCTTATTTCGTGCCTTATGTTTGCTGCGTTTGTTATGCAGGATGATGTTGCTGGATGCTTTGAATACTATGCTGATCTTGCTGAAGGCTTAGATGCTAAACAAAGAGCTCCAGTTTCTCTTCCTATGGAAACGTTTAAGTCATACATTCTCAAGGAACCTATTGGTGTTGTTGGATTAATTACTCCATGGTATTGGCCACTTCTCTATTTGTGACTGGTTGGCTCTCTTGTTTCGTTTCTCAAGAAAAGTCAGCTAGGTCTTTTTTTGCCAATTATTATTTGCTCGTTTAGGATCGATCTCTGCTATGATTATGGTTAGATTAGTGAAACTTTAGTTTCACACACCTAGGATTTTGACCATATTTCAGTCGCAAGGAATGCCATCCATTCTTTGCTTTTGTAGGTCATTTGTTGTCTCTTTTATGCTTCTCTTTAGAAAACTGGAAATCAATAATTCTCTGAACAATAGCAATCAGAGGCTATAGAAATGGTATCACTCCACTCTACTCCCGACTTTGCCCCCTTTCTATTATGTTTCTTAATATAGTGACAAGGAAAACAATCAAAACCGGGTTGCTACGAAGATCGTAGTGGTGCGCGGTGGGATTCGAGGGCTTGTTGCCGTTTCTTCCTCGCGCGTTGTGATAAAAGAACATAAAACTAAATAACTTCTTTATTAATTCTTGGCTGAATAAACCTTAAGCATAGTAGGCATTATATAGCCAAACGATTACAAATCAAATACAAAATAATAAGACTCCTAATAAGACTACTAGTAAGACTCCTAATTAGACTAGGTACATAACATCATAATAAGACTCCTAAGTAGACTAGGTACGTAACATCATAATAAGACTCCTAAATAGACTAGGTATGTAACAACAACGTGCTAAAATTCTCTATGCACACATTTAGTAATTTAGAGTTCTTGCTATTTCCAAAGCATGGGTACTGGATGTTATGGACTGCTACTGTTATGAAATGAATGTATGTGGAAGATAGTTGGTTTTGCAAAGTGATTTGTTCTCCTTAAAGATGAACAATAAGTTTCTGTTCTTTTGAAGGAACTATCCAATGTTGATGGCCACATGGAAGGTGGCTCCTGCCCTTGCCGCTGGATGCACTGCAATACTGAAGCCATCTGAACTATGTTCGACGTATGTATTCAAATACCCTGAAGTTTGCCTGAACTTTGATATCAATTATGGCTCTACTTATGTGTTTCTTTTCCCCAGAACCTGCTTGGAGCTGGCTGAAATTTGCAGAGAGGTTCATCTTCCTCCTGGTGTTCTCAACATTATCACTGGATTGGGCACCGAAGCAGGTGCTCCATTGGCATCCCATCCCAATGTTGACAAGGTTGATGTCTTTCCATAGTTCTCGACTGTCACGCGCTGTCAAGCTAAAAAAAATTCCATCTATTATGGTGCATGATAAAGTGTGTTCTCAACAGATCGCTTTTACTGGAAGCACAGCTACTGGAAGCAAAATAATGCAAACTGCTGCTCAGATGGTAAAGGTACAACATGAGGTGGAATTACATTTTGTCTTTCCTCCTCTGTAAATTCCTTTTGATAACCAATCAGATCATTTAATTCCATGGCAGCCTGTTTCCATGGAGCTTGGAGGGAAGAGCCCTATCATTGTTTTTGAAGATGTTGATCTGGATAAAGGTTAGTTACTTCTGATGCACACATTTCAGTATATTGGGCTGTCCTAAGCTGGCCTGGTTGGGCAGTCTTTTATAAAACAAACTTCTGATTACCCAACAGTTGCCTATAACCTACGTGTCTGTCAGAATTACTTGCTAACTAATAAGTTTCTCAGCTGCCGAATGGACTGCTTTTGGTTGCTTTTGGACAAATGGTCAGATATGCAGTGCAACTTCCCGTCTCCTTGTCCATGTAAGTGTTTTAGCTAAGAATTTGAACTTTGACATAGTAACAAGTTGTTCTCATTTGAACGAGCTAACATCCAATGCCTGCTACCTGACCAGTATTCCAGGACATGTAATGTATATAGTACCTAGTCTAATGCATTATGCAGTGTCGTATCAAATCAAACTGTAGAAGGGATACAAACAGGGATTCTGTTCCTGTTCCTTTCTTTTTGTAGAAGATGATTATTCGGCTCAAAAATTGATTCATCACTTGATTACTCGTTTTATTTGTATCATATCTTGAAGCGAAGGCATACATTAGTTCTTGGCCATCATGTTTGGCTAGG
Organism: Hypericum perforatum; assembly: GCA_012979155.1. Classification (NCBI taxonomy): domain Eukaryota; kingdom Viridiplantae; phylum Streptophyta; class Magnoliopsida; order Malpighiales; family Hypericaceae; genus Hypericum; species Hypericum perforatum. The sequence continues at coordinate 5,622 of SOPF01025304.1, read as the reverse complement.
GACAACATACTAGTGCATAAACTGTATGAATTACAATTGCTAATTGCTTATGCTTGTGCTATTTAACTATATACAAGGAAATGTACAGAATTGCAGAGTTCAATATTTCTGGTTCTGAAATAGAATCAAAGAATAGATGGTCATATTCCTGTCTGTGGAACCATACTAGAGATGGAAAGACAACCAATGAACCTTGGAAAGCATTTCAGAGAAAAATATGTTAAAGGATAGCAAGCTTGTTTTGGCATGATATCAATACTTCATATAAAGTTCATTGAATTCTGTTACATTTTTAATTTTTAATTTGTCACAGGAAAGCATTGCCAAAGTTTTTGTCGACAAGATTGTTGAATGGTGCAAGAATATCAAAATATCAGACCCCTTGGAAGAAGGCTGCAGGATGGGCCCAGTTGTTAGTGGAGGACAGGTAATAACTTTCTAGGACCCCTTAGATCTATTTGGTTTAATATTCTTAATTATGTTGTAACCATTTCCATCAACGTTTCCCCCTCTTTTCCAAGTTGACACAAGGGACGTCATCAACATCATGGATCATTAGCTCGCACTTAAGATGTTAATTCATCCTGTTGCCTATTTTTGCAGTACGAGAAGATTTTGAAATTCATTTCAACAGCAAAAAGTGAAGGTGCTACGATCTTGTATGGCGGTGCTCGTCCCAAGGTACTTGCAAACTTGTTATTATTGTTTTGCAGCCTTTATTGGGCGTTAACTGAAGTACAATCGTTTCACAATGACTGCCAGCATTTGAGTAAAGGATTCTTCATTGCACCAACTATAGTTACGGATGTGACTACCTCGATGCAAATTTGGAGAGAAGAAGTTTTTGGACCAGTTCTATGTGTTAAAACCTTCTCCACCGAAGAAGAAGCCATTGAATTGGCAAATGACAGCCAGTGAGTTGATATATCTGGATCTCTATTGCTGTAACCGGTGATATTGGATCTTCTCATCATTGTTCTTGCTATTTATATAACGCCTCTTGATTGACCGAGTCTTGGATACGTATCCTAATGGGGCATCGGATCTTTTAAACAGTTACGGTCTTGGTGCTGCTGTAATATCAAAAGATTTGGAGAGGTGTGATCGAGTAAGCAAGGTGAATCTCCGAGTTCCGAGCTTTTGTATTATCACTTTATTGGATCCAGAAAGACATGATTCATATGTCGCTGACAGGTTTTCTGTTCGTCTCTGTGTCCGTAGGCTTTTCGTTCTGGAATAGTGTGGATCAACTGCTCACAGCCATGCTTCTGTCAAGCTCCATGGGGAGGCATCAAACGCAGTGGTTTCGGGCGTGAATTGGGAGAATGGTATGTTAAGAGATCACAGTGGTTTACAAAAAAAATGCCGATTGGATATAAATATCTAAGAGGATGTTTGATCGGTTTTTGCAGGGGACTGGACAACTACCTTAGCGTCAAGCAGGTCACTCGATACATCTCTGATGATCCTTGGGGTTGGTACCAGGCCCCTTCGAAGATGTAAAATCTCTTTATAAGTTTGAAACTGCTGGTACATCTTCAAGAGAATAATGCTAGGTCGGATGATGATGCCACATACCAGAGTGAGTTATCGGAAGCAGAGACTTGTATGCTTGGCATAAAGGTCCGTTGTTTAGCACTAACTTTGGACTGTTGACTAGGCTAAGTTTCGGACCTTTGTAAAAGCCGTTCCATGTGCTTTATGTACAACAAGTGACATGGATTTGATCTGGAGAGCGTTGAAGTTTGTAGAGTTGTTTACCAAGGCCAAGCTAATTCTGGGTCGGATTTGCTAGCTTGGTTTCTTTCGTAAGTACTCCTGTTGGAGAAAGAGAGCTCCCTTGTTGGATCTATCTTAATATGTGGAATTTAACAAACAATATGTCAGTATGATATGTTCTATACACCTAAAACAATGTTTATTACGTGCAAATAAATCCATGTGATGTTAGCCATTGGTTTCGCCATAACATACTTCTCAAGTCTAGATTCATCAGTTTAGGGATGTTTAGTTCGATATCTATTGAACCTTGTATCAAGCAATGTTGAGAAGGCAGAGCTTTGTATCGGGAGTGGTGATTTCTTCACTATGGTATTGAGTTTTTCAGGGTTTGTTTAAACAGGAATAATTTATAGGGGGCATGTCACCTTAAATCGATATCATTGTCATTGTTACGAACTTACTCAGAATTAAGGTGAAAGAAGAAGAATAAGAGAGTAAGAAAGAAAGTAGCCGGAGAGAAAGAGATATAGAGGAAGAAGAAAATGGTTTTATTGATATCAACTCGCATACCCATTTACAAGAAGTATTGGGAATTTATATCTAATTTCCCATCCCAACCGCTTCAATCTAACGGCTGAAACTAATCATAACTATTCTTCTATTTTCCTTCAGTTTATCTCAGACGACCAGTCATCCCGATTAATGCACACCACCTGTGTTCCGTGACATTTCCTCTCCCTTCAGAGCATCCTTGTCCTCAAGGATGGCAATATACGCGTCATTCAAACTTTGCAGCTGAGGAAACTGAACCACAATAGTATAGTAGTCCTCCCAAGTTGTCTCATCTTCATCCAAGTTCGACCATCGAATCAATATTTGAATCACAGCTCTATTATCACGCTCGATCAGTCGTCTTCCAATCACTGCTATGGGTTCAACTTCAAGGTCTGGATATGCGAGGGAAGAAGCACTGACCACAAGAGTTTTTAAAGCTTGAAAAGCTCTCGATGCTGGTGCCTTCCACTGAAACTTGTCTTTCTTTAATAAGTCGAAAATATGCCGAGCCACTGCAGCATAACCACATATAAAATTGTTGTAATAACCAATCAAATCCAGAAATCCCCTTAAACTCTTCACATTGGTAGGGAGCGGCCAGTATTGCATAGTTGTGATCTTTGTCGGGTCTGTGCTTACACCCTCGCCAGCGATTACATGTCCCAAGTATGCTATTGAGCTGACGCCAAACGCACATTTGGACAGCTTCACATAGAATTGATCTCGTAACAACAACTTGAAGACATCTTCCAAGTGAGATAAGTGGAGCTGCTCTTCTGGACTTAAATTTGTAATGGGATCCTGAAACAACTTCATGTAATTATGCAGTAGAACATGTAACCGAATTTGGAATTCATTTCCAAACTCCTTCCCTATGTCTTCATTAAGTTCCACAGCTAACAGCTCCTGTTTTGTTTGTAGGTCATTAGCATTCCAAGATAAGGGGAAGGTTTCCTCGAATCGCTCGTGAAATCCAGTTCGACGTAGGTCAGCGACAGACATACAACTCAACTCCTCGATCTGATTTACCTTCTGATTTTTGTATCCCTTCAGAATGATCTCTCGACCATTGTTCTTGATCGTGGCTTCCGCTCTCACAAAGTCAAAACAAAATTGGATTGCATCCTCGCATCCAATCTGTTCCTAGTACCATATTGTAGGTTCCTAATTCAAGAATCTTGCAATCATACTTGAATGTACTTCCACCCATCTCCCAACAAACTGCAGGGCTCACCTCGTGAACCATCAGCCAAGGTTATTGACATTCTTGCAGTTTGCAATTCATTCAAGCGTAATTCCTCGACTAATTTGGAGTCAATAAATGTCGCAGTACTACCCGTATCCATCAGTATCAAGATAGGTCTACTCATAATCCTACCCTTCAGTTTAAAAGTACCACATCCCATACTTCCGTGAATCGCGTGCATTGATAGTTCAACTAATCCTTCATTTCCTTCATTTGGTTCTGAATTCTCTTCTACTATCTGCTCTCCTTCAGTGGTTTCTTCTCCAAGTGAGTGTAAGGTTTCCCTCCTACCTTTACACACTCTTCCATGCCCAGGAACCCAAGGAACCCCACAAGTATAACAGTTTGGGTCCTTCGCTTTGACCTCGAAGGTGTTCGACGAATTACCCATCTGATTCTTCGTATTCTCACTGTTGTTCCAATTGTTTCCAACATAACTCCCTGACTTAGAGACAATGCCACCTTGCTGCACCTTTCCTCCTTGTGATTTTTGGGTGGCCTTTTGCGCCAGTTCATGAAGTTTAGCCTTCACTATAGCCGAACCCAAGGTTGCTGGTTCATGTGTTTTCACTAAGGGCTTAATCACATCATTCAAGCCTCCTATGAATGATTGCACAAAGTATTGCTCTGTCAAGGATGGATTTTCTCGCAACATCAAGCCTCGTAGTTCTTCAAATTTCCTCACGTAATCTCCTACATTACCAATTTGTCTATGGTGATTAAACTCCTCCACTACACTGCTCATCGTATGATTCCCAAATCTGCAACACAATTCTTCCCCAAATTCTTTCCAAGATACCAACTTTTCTTGCAGTAACCAAGAGTCGTACCAAATCTCCGCCTCTTCGTCTAAATGTAAACTCGCCATTTCCAACTTCTTTCCCTCCTCCACCTTATACACCGCAAAGAATTTCTCACACCTTCTCAACCAAGCCCTAGGATTCAAGGGAGTAAATTTCGGAAACTCTAACCTTGGCGTTGGCGCTCCATCTTTGCGAGGAAAAGACTGTACTTGCGTGACTTCCATAGCCGAGTCCCTTTCTGCCGATTCAGTCCGGTTTGGAGATGCACCAAGAATACCCCTTTCTTGTCTTTCTTGACGCATCCATCGATGGAGGTCTTGTTGGATGGCCATCATTTGTTCTTGCGACCTTTCCATCTTCTCAAATCTTTCTCGATTCTCGGATTTATTGCTCGCGAATTCTTCCAAAAGTGAGGTGAACTTATCATCAATCTTTCGGAATTGATCATCAACTCTCTTGAACTGATCTTCGACCGTGGTTTTGGAACGGATTTCCATCGCTCTGATACCAAATGTTACGAACTTACTCAGAATTAAGGTGAAAGAAGAAGAATAAGAGAGTAAGAAAGAAAGTAGCCAGAGAGAAAGAGATATAGAGGAAGAAGAAAATGATTTTATTGATATCAACTCGCATACCCATTTACAAGAAGTATTGGGAATTTATATCTAATTTCCCATTCCAACCGCTTCAATCTAACGGCTGAAACTAATCATAACTATTCTTCTATTTTCCTTCAGTTTATCTCAGACGACCAGTCATCCCGATTAATGCACACCACCTGTGTTCCGTGACAGTCATGTGATAGATGCAGTTATTTATTAGGACAACTTAAATCTGAATTCTGTTTCCACCGTCCAGCTGAGTTGAATGCATCCCAGATCAGGAATATTCCAAAAAATATGTCGGAATATGCTAAATACATCAGCTAGCTACCCACTAGATAACATGTAATCCAATATGCTTAACTAGAAAAACTGTACAATATGCAAAATTAAATTTCAACCAAAGGCCGCAATTGAACCATTTGTCCACTCAAAAGACAAGTACAAAGAATTATGTTTCTGCAGAAATAAAGGCACTCTGTAACAATCTAAAATCCTTTAGAAGTACGATTGTGTTGGGGCTTTGGATAAAACGAGACTAATATATTTGTTGAGCCAAACTGTAATACCATGGTTAGCCAACTCTATACACAATACAATACAGCACAAACAATAATAATTATTATTATGATGATTATTATAATTATTAATGTTATTATTATTAATACTATATTAAATTTTAGACGGTTTCTTG